>JALQSN010000942.1:0-16341 GCA_023690525.1 Holotrichia oblita
TTGATTCCAAACACAAAGGAAGAGGTGAAGCATATTACTAAAGCAAAATTAAGACCGTATTTAAGCAATCTAACGGCAAAAGGGTACTCATCTTTATTTACAGGTAAAGACGGAAAACTGGAGCTATGTTTCATTGATGAAGAACGTCTAAGCGAAGTAACGATATACGACAACGGACACGCAAGGTTAAACGACCAAGAATTTACTCCGCTTGATTTTACAAACATCTTGCAACCAATAGCGCAAACAAAGATAGACCTTCCGCTCATGCAAGCTATTTACAGTTTGTTTTATCAAAGCGTAATTGATGGCAACGGTTTGCTTAATGGAGATACATTAACAATAACCAGAAGCGTTTTAGCGCGTTATATGGGCGTTAAAATCGATACATACCATTATGCCGATTTTATATCCCGCATAACCCAATTCAATAACGTGTACGGCTATTTTGGAAGCGGCAAAATAAAGAAATTTTTAACGCTAAAAAGCTATGAACAGGAAACCGATACATTCCAGTTTGACGTAACTCTGTTATGTGAAATCGTCAACAAAATATACGCTGAACGAGAAGAAAAGGTAAAGAAGCCCTTTAAAAAAGAGTTTATTCAAGAGTTACCAAGCCACAGCTTTTTAATTCACAGCGACATAAGCCGAAAGAATAAGAATGCTTATTTCCTTGTGACGCAGATTGAGGTTTTACTTGTGCAAGCGGGCGGTAACGTCAAAGACCCACATATTAGGTTTGATACGCTTATTCAACGTGTTCCCACACTGTTGGAGGTATTGGAGAGTGAGAACTCATTAAGCTACAAGAATATGTATTTAGAGCGGGCATTTGCAAAAATGTATTCCTTGCTTAAAAATGATACAGACATTTATGACTATTTTATGGACTTGTGTATACCTGAAATAATACCAACCCAAAGCAAGCTAGATGAAGTTTTACAAATCACACACAAGGGCATAAACAAGGAATATAAGCAAAAAAAATAGGGCTTATCTGTTGTAGTTTTAGGGATTATCTGTTGTAGTTTTAGGGCTTATCTGTTGTAGTTTTAGGGCTTATCTGTTGTAGCCTATTTTCTGAAAGCCTTGCTGTGAGCGGTTTTGAGGGGTGTATTTTTTTCCTAATGAAATTAATTAACTAATAAATTAATAAGACAAGCCCCCACTTTTAACACTTAAAAGAAAAAAAAGACTAAAAAACGCCTTTAAAAAAGAAATTTAAAAAGATTTAAAGAATAAAGAAAAAAGAAAAAAGAAACGCCTTTAAAAAAATAAATTTTAAAGCGTTGAAGCGAGAGAGAAATAATTATTTTACAGGCTAAAGAATTTTATTTTACAGGCGGACACAAAAGAAAAGAAACGCTCGTCATGACCGTGGAAAGTTTGCGACGGGCGTTTCAGGAGAGAGCGGGCGCATAGCAGCACCCGTATGGGGATATTGTAACGCGCGGCGCTCCTTAGAGGCAATAGGAAATATTTATTTTACAGGGAGCGAACTTGAAATGGACTTATATACAAAAGAAATGGGGTTCGAGCGAGAGCCACAGACGGTTGAGCTAACGCTAGGAACGCCAAAAACGGACGAATTTCTGCTAGTGAGGTATAAAATGCCAAGCCCTATGACAGCGGGCGAATATCGCGCAATAATCGACGATATACAGGCAAGGTGGGAAGCCGGGGAACGGACTCCACAGGGTACAAAGGGTGGTGGCTGTTAATGTTTGAGCGCATATCAGAACTTTACTGCTACTTTAGCGATAACACTGAAGAACATGAGGACTTGCCAGAAGTCAAAAAGATACAGGACGAGTATTACAAATTCATGAGAGAATACTTTGTAGGCAAAGATTTTCAGCCCGTAGAGGATTTAAATATAGCAAGTGAATACCAAAACAGAAAGCAAGGCTTTATATGCGGCTTCCGCTATGGCGTTCAGCTAATGGCTGAGTGTATGCAAAGAGGCGGTACGGCTAAATGAGCGGCACAGAATTAAAAGTAAAGCTGCATACAAACGGCATAGAGATTGAAATATTACGCCCAGAAGTACAAAAAGCTATTTTTGAATTATTAGGCGAAGAGATAAATACAGCTCTGGCTGAGTTGAAATTAAAACAGGATATCGAAATTGTAAGAGAGCATATTACACTTAGCCTTGTAGTTAAAGCTAGTCAGATTTATAGAGAAATCAAAAAACATGACGATGAATTTTTCTCTCGAATAGCATGTCTCTATCAATTGGGAATCATGGAGGGAAAACGCCAAGATAGGGCAAAACGCAAAAGGACGGGCGGGGCGGCATGACGGAACAAGAGCGCATCCGCATAGTTATCTCCTCAAAATTTAGGAGATTAAGGCGGCTCTTCCAACGGCTTCGAAGCGTGGATGAAGCGGGGGAGCATGTGAGCGAAGAGCGGTTGAGGGTAAAACCTTGACTGCTTTTTCTAATTGGAGGGTGGCTCAAAACTGAGCTGTCTTTTTTTAATTTTTAAAAGTTCGCTTTAAAACGTGTTTCCGCCGCCCTCTATCTCTAAAGATATAGAACTCAAAAGATAAAAGATGAATAAGCCAACAGCGACGCGACACGGCGCGTGTTATACGTCAAATATCACGACCAGAAAAGCCCTGCTCAAACTATGCTTTCAACCCCTATAAATTACACGGGTAGAAATTGCTTATAATCTCTTATTTATCATAAAATTTACAACTTAACGTAAGATAACATTCATCTTTATTTACAGGCAAAGACGGAAAACTGGAGCTATGTTTCATTGATGAAGAACGTCTAAGCGAAGTAACGATATACGACAACGGACACGCAAGGCTAAACGACAACGAATTTACTCCGCTTGATTTTACAAACATCTTGCAACCAATAGCGCAAACAAAAATAGACCTTCCGCTCATGCAAGCTATTTACAGTTTATTTTATCAAAGTGTAATTGACGGAAATGGTTTGCTTAATGGAGATACCTTAACAATAACCAGAAGCGTTTTAGCGCGTTATATGGGCGTTAAAATCGATACATACCATTATGCCGATTTTATATCCCGCATAACCCAATTCAATAACGTGTACGGCTATTTTGGAAGCGGCAAAATAAAGAAATTTTTAACGCTAAAAAGCTATGAACAGGAAACCGATACATTCCAGTTTGACGTAACTCTGTTATGTGAAATCGTCAACAAAATATACGCTGAACGAGAAGTAAAGGTAAAGAAGCCCTTTAAAAAAGAGTTTATTCAAGAGTTACCAAGCCACAGCTTTTTAATTCACAGCGACATAAGCAGAAAGAATAAAAACGCCTATTTCCTTGTTACGCAGATTGAGGTTTTACTTGTGCAAGCGGGCGGTAACGTCAAAGACCCACATATTAGGTTTGATACGCTTATTCAACGTGTTCCCACACTGTTGGAGGTATTGGAAAGCGATATACTAAGACAAATCAAAAATAAATACTTAGAGCGGGCATTTACAAAAATGTATTCCTTGCTCAAAAGCAATACAGACCTCTATGAATATTTCATTGACTTACATATACCCGAAATAATACCAACTCAAAATAAACTAGATGAAATATTACAAATCACGCACAAGGGGATAAACAAGAAATATAAACAAAAAAAATAGGGCTTATCTGTATTCGCTTTTGGGATTATCTGTATTCGCTTTTGGGCTTATCTGTATTCGCTTTTGGGATTATCTGTATTCGCCTATTTTCTAAAAGCCTTGCTGTGAGCGGGTTTGAGGGGTGTATTTTTTCCCTAATAAAATTAATTAACTAATAAATTAATAAGACAAGCCCCCACTTTTAAGTGTGGCCTGCCCTTAAAAGAAAAAAAAAAAGAAAAAAGATTAAAAGACGCCTTTAAAAAAAGAAATTCTAAAGCGTTGAAGAGAGAGAAAATCTTTTTTAGAGGCGAAAAGAATCTTTTTTTACAGGGTGGCACAAAAAAGAAACGCTCGCGTCAACTTTGACCGGATGGGCGAGCGTTTCGGAAGAGAGCGGGCGCATAGCAGCACCCGTATGGGGATATTGTAGCGCGCGGCGCTCCTTAGAGGCAATAGGAAATATTTATTTTACAGGGAGCGAACTTGATAATGGACTTATATACAAAAGAAACGGGATTCAAGCGAGAGCCACAGACGGTTGAGCTAACGCTAGGAACGCCGAATACGGACGAATTTCTGCTAGTGAGGTATAAAATGCCAAGCCCTATGACAGCGGGCGAATATCACGCAATAATCGACGATATACAAGCGAGGTGGGAAGCCGGGGAACGGACACCGCAGAACGGAAAAGGCGGTGCGGCTAATGTTTGAGCGCCTATCTGAGCTTTACGGCTACTTTAGCGGTAACACTGAAGAACATAAGGATTTGCCGGAGGTCAAAAAGGTACAAGATGATTACTACAAATTCATGGAAAAGTATTTTATAGGCGAAGATTTGAACATAGCTATTGCATTTCATAACGAAAAGCAAGGCTTTATATACGGCTTCCGCTATGGCGTTCAGCTAATGGCTGAGTGTATGCAAAAAGGCGGTACGGCTAAATGAGTGGCACAGAATTAAAAGTAAAGCTGCATACAAACGGCATAGAGATTGATATCGAAATATTACGACCGGAAGTGGAAAAAGCTGTTTTTGAATTGTTGGGCGAAGAGATAAATACAGCTCTGGCTGAGTTGAAATTAAAACAGGATATCGAAATTGTAAGAGAACATATTACACTTAGCCTTGTAGTTAAAGCTAATCAGATTTATAGAGAAATCAAAAGACATGAAGATGAATTTTTCTCTCGAATAGCATGTCTCTATCAATTGGGAATCATGGAGGGCAAACAGCAAGACAGGGCAAGGCGCAAAAGGACGGGCGGGGCGGCATGACGGAACAAGAGCGCATCCGCAAAGTTGACTCCTAAAAATTTAGGAGTCAAAGTCGGCTCTTTCAATGACATTGAAGCGTGGATGAAGCGAGGGAGCATGTGAGCGAAAAGCGGTTGGGGCTAAGAACCTTGACCGCTTTTTCTAAATTACGGATGGCAAGAAAAAAAGGACAGCTCAACTTTGAGCCGTCCTTTTTTTCGTTGTTAATTACATTTTTGCCGCCAAAATATTGTCTGTATTTCCACTTTTGTTAGTGTGTTAGCGCAGTTGAGAACGGTTGCGCTAAGAAGACCGCTTACAAGCGTGTATAAGCTTGTTTTTTCGCTTCAAGAGTACGAGTTAGGCAAAACCACGCATGAGCTATTAGGTGGCGTAGAATTGCAAATTTGAGGCAAATTAGAGACAATGGGGAAAAGAGAAGTGTATACTCAATCTAAAACAGCCGCCAGCCCATCCGAACGCGAGGCAGCTCGACAAGAATATCTTGACCGGGTCGGAATGCTAGAGAGTTTCCGTTGGAAGTCCGAGTCAAAAAAGACTTAATACACATCATTTTAAAAATTAATTATTGAACATAAACACCGCACGTGATACAGTAGTGTTCATAAAATAATTTTTGAACGGAGATGTTTTGATGGACAATAATGTGTATGACGTTGATTTATACCGTGGAATCGAAAACGACTTGAGAAGCGCCAAAAAAACAAAAAATCAATTGTTCAAAATGCTGTGCATGGTGGTTTATGAAAACTATGGGTTAAAGAAAGAAAATCAAACACTGAAAGACGAGATAAAAAAACATTCTAGCAATACTGGTATTCAAAAAACAAAAAACGAACGCGGAGCAGGGCGCAAGCCGATAGATAAAAAAACAGTTGAGGATATAAAGAAAGCAAGAGCAGACGGGGAGTCTATAAGGTCAATTGCAACTGCGTATAATGTCTCAGTTGGAACTGTGCATAATGTGGTAAAAAATTCAAAAATTAAATAATGAACGGTTAATCTAAATAAGTTAGAGCCGGAAAAAAGTTAATTGTTAATCACTAATTACACGGCGTGACACGCCGTGTAATTAGTTGTCTTTAGGAATGGCGTCTAAACAAAGAGAGGGATTTGCATAACAGAGGGGGAAGCGTCTTTTTTAGGCAAGAGGAAAGGGGTAAGGGGGGAAATGGCGTTCCAATGGAGTATACTCTATTGGAACTTTTTAAATGAAACGGTATTCGTTTTATAAGAGTACATTTTTTAATTTTAATACGTTCCAAAATTCTGTTATGCTTTATTGACACTAAAAGCATACTATGATACTATAAAAGTACTATTAAATGTTATCAAATACACATGTGCCGTAAGAAAAGTTAGGCACTCTATTGATACATGTATCTTAAAAGGAGTTGGATGGTATGGTTTTTGGATACACAAGAGTAAGTACAAAAGAACAAAGCACAGATAGGCAAATGGCAGCCTTAAAAGAGTATTCAGATACTCATGGACTAAAAATTGACCGTGTTTTTGAAGAAAAGGCAAGCGGCAAAAATTTTAACAGGGAAGTATATCAAAGTCTTAAATTAGCCCTTAGAAATGGCGACACGCTCATTATAAAAGAACTCGACAGGCTGGGGCGCGATATGGAGCAAATAAAGGATGAGTGGAGAGAACTTCAAAAATTGGGCGTTGACATAATTGTTATTGATAACGAAATGCTAAACACGGCAAATAAGACAGATTTAGAAAAAACTTTAATCAATAACATTTTATTTGAGCTGTTGTCTTATATGGCTCAAAAAGAAAGGATGAAAATTAGAAACCGTCAAGCAGAGGGAATTGCCATAGCAAAAGAAAAGGGTAAATACAAAGGGCGTAAACCAATACGGCGCGATAATTTTGCCAATGTATATGAAAGTTGGAAGAATGACGAGATTACCGCCGTTAAAGCTATGGAAATACTAGGGTTGTCTAAGTCAACGTTCTATAGAAAAGTTAAAGAGCGTGAGGGGGCGAATGGATGCTAAAAGATTTCTACACCGTTAAGGACATAGCGAAGCAGCTTCAGGTTAAAGAAAAGGCTGTCAGAGGGCTTATAAGCTCCGGCAAATTAAAAGCAAGCAAAGTTTTAAATAAATGGATTGTCACCGCCGAAAACCTGAAAGAGTTTATTGACAGTAATATATAGAAATTTATTGATATTATTGATAGTTATTGATATAATAATATAGCAATTGATAATTAAAAAGGAGTTGATTGTTTGGGCTTAAAAAATCTACCTGACATTGTAACCGTTAAACAATTAGCCGGCTTCCTACAAACGAGTGAACAGACAGTTTCAAGAGCTTTAAAAAGTGGAGAGCTTAAAGGATTCAAAGTCGGCAGAGAGTGGCGCATTGAAAAAGAAAATATTATGCAATGGCTAAAAGATGAAAAATAAGGGGGCTACGTATGGGCAATGAAGAGATACGACAGTCACCAGAGGATTGCGAAGCCGAAAAACTTGCAAAAATTGAACGTCTGAGAGAACAAGGCGCAGAAGTTTTAAAAGCGGCGGGTTATGTCAAATTAAGCGGGCTTATTGTTCTATCACGGTTAATAATGACCGAAGCAAGCAAAATACCAGAATATGCAAGTATGACAGAAGATGAATTCCTTAGTACCAACGGGGCAAAAATCATTAACGACCGCTTGATTATGGAAGCAAAAGAGGGAAAATTACCACCAGAGATTAAAGACGAATTATTTAATGCGTTAGTTGATATTATGGGCGACAAATCACCTTTAAACGAACAAGTTTCTGACAACTCTATATTAGGAGCAGAACAGGCAACTATTGAGATGTTAAAGAGCGCAATTCCAAGAACTCATATAAAACCTAATAATTTATTATCCAACGAGATAACAAAAGATTTTATAAACGAGGGTGAAATTAAGCTAAGGATTGGGGAAACAAAAGCAAAAGTAAAGCGAGATATAATCACTAAAGCCATATTGACATACGAAAGCGAAAATATAAGCCTATCAGGGCGGGTAAAATATTCATCCTATGACCGAGAAGTATATGACGGTGTTGTGACCTTATTTGAGGCAGGAAACACCATTATAACGCCTACCCTTGTATACAGAGCTATGAACGGAATGACTGAAACCGAATACATAAGCCCACAAGCAGTAGGAGCGGTTACACGCAGTTTGGACAAGGCAGGAAAAACCACGCTAAAAATAGACTTTTCGCAAGAAGCGCAAGCCTATAAAAAAGATTGTAAGGCTTTTTATGAGGGTTATTTATTAGCTTATGACAAAATAACCGTTAAGACAGGAGGAA
This sequence comes from Holotrichia oblita, assembly GCA_023690525.1. Taxonomy (NCBI): domain Eukaryota; kingdom Metazoa; phylum Arthropoda; class Insecta; order Coleoptera; family Scarabaeidae; genus Holotrichia; species Holotrichia oblita. The sequence goes on from JALQSN010000942.1 coordinate 8,205, forward strand.
AAGAGCAAATAGCCTACAGGCTATTAAGAAAACCTATTCTTTACGAATACGCACAAGTCACGGGGCAAATTATATCTGTTCCTATTGAGCTACTCAAAACATACGGAGCAGTTAGGAACACCGAGGAAGTTATTGTTATACGTGGCTATTTATTAAGGCAGATAGCGGGTATGAAGTCTCCAAAATTTAAGCGCAATAATAGAATAGCGTTTGAGGGCATATATGACGAGCTAGATATGAGGGAATTAACGGCGAAAGCATTTTCGGACAGGTCATTAAAAGTTCGTAACCACGTTGCAACACTTTTAACCGAATGGGTAGAGCAAAAGTTTATTAAATCATTTGAGATATACAAAGAGGGAAAGACCCACAAGGGAGTAGCTATAACTTTATAGCTTACCCCCAATATATATCGGTTATACCCCCAACAAGTGTCGCTACACCCCCAACAAATATCGATTATACCCCCAACAAGTGTCGATTGAAAAAGAGGAAAAAAATGCCAACAAACCGCATTATTACGGGCTTTTAAGGCGTTAGGAAAATTCTGTATAAGTATTATAAGTATTATAAGTACTTATAAAGGACAAGCCCCCGCTTTTAGGGCGGGGGCAGCCCTTAAAAGAAAAAAAAGAAAGCCTTTAAATAAAAAAAATTAACCGCTACCCGTGAGCGGCAACAAAGATTTTTATTTACAGGTGATATGAAGTTAAAAAACGATTTGAAGTAAGCAGAGAAACAAGTGAAAAGGGGAATGCAGAAATTGACAAGGGAAGAAGCAAAGGAACACATAAAGAGCCAGCTCGAAAGCTATTTAACCAGCAAGGGCATAAACACGCGAAAGAATTTTAAGTGCTTGATATGCGGCAAGGGGAGCAAGACCCCAAATATGGGCTACAAGAATAATAAAATACATTGTTTTAGTTGCGGGGCTGATATGGATATTATAGACCTCATTGGGTGCGAAACAGGGAGAAGCGGCGGCGACCTCTTTAATTATTGCTATGAGTATTTTAATTTAAATGTTGAGGACGACCGTACAAGCCCAAATACGGCGCAAAATGGCACGCAGAGCCATAAGGCTTATAAAATTACCGCCACGGGACAAGCGCCCCTTAAAATGCAAAATAAGGGCTATACAGCGTATATCATGGAGTGCAAAGCGCATATATCCGAAACTGATTACTTTTTAAAGCGAGGACTAAGCCCCGCCACCATTGACCGCTACAACTTAGGTTACGACCCTGTAAAAAAAATAGTTGTCATTCCATACAGCAAAGCCAACAGTTATTACATAGCCCGGAGTATTGACGGAAAAGCTTATTTCAAGCTCAACTCAAACGAAGCGGGGGCAGAGCCTATATATAATATGCAAGCCCTCTACAACAAAGAAAATAAGCCCGTATTTGTGGCGGAGGGGCAAATTGACGCGTTAAGCATAATAGAAGCGGGAGCGGCGGCAATAGGAGCGGGGGGAACAAACGGAGTAAATAAAATAATAAGCCAGCTCAAAGCGAAGCCGACCAGTAACACGCTCATATTAAGCCTTGACAATGATAAGGCGGGGCAAGAAGCCGCCGCCAAGCTGGAAACCGAGTTACAAGCCGCTAATATTAAATACGTTAAAGCAAACATAAGCGGAGAGTATAAAGACCCGAACGAGGCGTTGACAGCCAACAGAAATTTATTTTTAAAGGCCATACAAGACGCTAACGAACAAGCCGCCCAGTACGCGCAGGACATGGAGGACGCAAAGAAAGCGGAAGCAGAAGCAGAGCGGGAAAAGTACATAAACGAAACGTCTGTAACCGCTCATATAGACGATTTTATAGGGCAAATCAAAAAGAGCGCAGACACGCCAGCTATACCAACGAATTTTACAGAGCTTGACAAGGTTTTAGATGACGGGCTGTATGAGGGGTTATATGTCGTGGGCGCAATTTCGTCGTTGGGGAAGACTTCGCTTGTATTGCAAATAGCCGACCAAATAGCGCAACAAAGGCAAGACGTTTTGATATTTAGCCTTGAAATGGCAAAGACCGAGTTAATGGCAAAAAGTATAAGCCGCATAACCTACGAAATAACAGACGATAAAAATATAAAAGGGGAAAGCAAAAAAGCAAAAACCGCAAGAGGCATTACAGCCAGTAAAAAGCACAAAAATTATAGCGTAGAAGAAAAAAGACTGATTAACGAAAGCGTGAATAAATACGCAAGTTACACGGATTATTTATATATTTACGAGGGTTTGGGAGATATAGGGGCGGAAAAGATAAGGCGGGTTGTGGAGGAACACATAAAAGCGACAGGAAACAAGCCCGTTGTTGTGGTTGACTATTTGCAAATATTAGCGCCTTACGACCCAAGAGCTACGGACAAGCAAGCCACCGACAGAAATGTTTTTGACTTGAAAAGGCTGAGCCGAGATTTTAAGTTGCCAGTAATAGGCATATCAAGCCTAAACAGAGAAAGTTATACCACTAACATAAGCATGAAAGCGTTTAAGGAAAGCGGAAGTATTGAATACAGTTCGGACGTTCTTATTGGTTTGCAGTTTGAAGCTATGAGCGAGGATGAAATTGACATAACGGAAAAGAATATAAACAAATGGAAACGAGATTTAAAACGCAAAATAGAGCTTAAAATACTGAAAAACAGAAACGGAGCTACAGGAGATAGCATAACTTTTGACTATTATCCAATGTTTAATTATTTTCACGAAACAGGAAGAAAGGAAGTAGAGGACAACCCATCAGAGCCAGCCGGAGCAGTAAGGGGAAAAGCGGGGCGCAAACAGTGAAGAGTTTTAACTTATTTGACATTGACGAGCCGACCCAACAACTCACACAGGATATACAGGATATAGCAGACACTAGGGAATCAAAGCCAATATACAACCCCGTATCAAGCCAGCGGGAAGCCGAAGCGCAACACAGGGCAGTATACGCCGCCCATCAGGACGCAATACACAGGGCGGGTCAATGCAGGGAAGAAATAAACAAGGGCATATTAAACGGGGAAAGTCCCTACAATTTACTTTTAAAGGCTATAGAATGTATTAGCCTTACGACAGGCGAGCCGCTATTTTATAATCAAAACAAGGAGCAAATAAAGGCTATATACGGCGCTGGGCTTCTTGAAGCCTTGCCGCTTGAATTAGAGCTTGCAGAGGTGCAGAACCGCTTAAAAATGCTACAACGCTCCGAATTAGAATCAGAGCCAGCCAACAGCAGGGAACGTATAAGGCAGGCTGTAAAATGGCATAAGCAAAGAGAAATATATTTGATTAATCTATTGGGAGAGTGACATACTTCCTCACTTGTAGAAGCGGCGGGAGTATGTCACAGGGAAAAAGAACAAAAAAGCCTCTAAAAAAGAATTTCTGTCAGCAGCCTCAAACGAACAAACTTGAAATATGTTGCCGTATAGTTTTCTTTTTGGTTGTTGGTTGATGAAGTTGAGTCGGTTGTTGCAGTTGGTACGGTTGATACGGTTGAGGCTCTATTTCCGGCAATTGGGGCAAAGTGTTTTCTGGTTGAGGCTCTTTGAAAGCTAAGTCAAACAGGGCTTGGCTGCGTTTTTTCTCATAGGCTAACAGGTCGCTGAAATCTTTGAGGCTACCTAAGAGGTCTTCTATGTACTGGTCTTTTGCTCTTAGTTGTTCTTGCAAGAAAAACTTGTCAGGGCATGTCATGCATTGACTTGGTTGATGCAGTTGATGCGGTTGAGGTTGGCGCTGATCAGACTGGAGTTGAAAAAATTGAGATGGTTGATGTAGTTGAGATTGGTTGTCGCCAGCCTCTTTTTTGTTGATGTTAGCAGTGATATCAGCGTCAACTATGCTAGTCGAACCCGTTAATATGGCTCGTTCCCCTATTGGGGGTTGAGGTAGTTGAGGCTGGTTGCCGTCAATCTCTTTTTTGTTGACATTAGCAATGATATCTACCTCAACTACGTCAATAAAATTGAGTTGGTTAATATCAGCCATATCAGTTAAGCCCGTTAATATGATTCGTTCGCCTATTGCATTGACATATTTCTTCCCCCGCTGGTCAGTGTTCATGTGGTATTTTAGTTGGTTCTTGTATTTGTTCGCTCGTTTGTGTATGGCTTGTGGACTTAATTTTTGTTCTTTTGCGATTTGTACTAAAGCTTTCATCTTGGACACCTCTTGTCATTTGAAATATTTGTATTGCAAATGATTATATCTTTTAAAGGCGGGAGGATTTTGTCGGTATAGGACAGCCTCAACCAAACTCAACTGTGTCAAGTGCGTATTTAGCGAAGCGGGCGGCTAATTCATACTCCCATCCGGTTGAGCCATGGCGGAGCGTCAAGATTACTTGTACCCAGCGCAAGGGCGGTAAAAAAGGCTATAAATGAGTTACAACTTCACACAAAGAAAGCTTGTGAACTGTGAGTCGGTATACACGGCAATAAAGCCTTATCCCGTGGGCTTGTCGCACAGAGCAACGCACTTAACACAATGCTAGATAAGTGAATGAGTGCAACGGTAGCTTAAGCGGTAGTGGAACGAATGAACGGCAGACCGTGAAAGAGTTTAGCCCCCCCCGGTAAAGCTTTTTAGCGTTAGGAGCTAGAGACCGGGTGGGTACTTAAATAAACCTCCACAAGGGATACTAAGAGGGGGGTGTGCCGAAAACTTGATACAAAAAAATCTATATCATGGGTGCAAACATTGTTTGTATACTTTTGTTTTTCATTATCATTCCTCAACACAAAGGATTGAAGAAAGCTAATAATTGCGCCGTTTGTATTAATTGCAGGTAGTAGCGCATCTGCTTGTAAGTATACTGAATAGCAGATAAAAAACGCTGAGAAAGCCCGGTAAATGGGTATTTGCTTCTAAAAACATAAAAATTACAAAAAAACCGTGGAGGGGCACGGAAAACTGCCATAGTGGTCATCAGCGGAGCTGCCTTACAGTTTAACCGGGGGGGATTAAAACTCCCCCTATGTTTTGAGTTCATTTTGGGAATTTTTTATACGTTAGATACCAGTGCGGTCTTGAGCCGGAAAGCCCACAGAGGTTTACATGCCCCCCTACCCCGTAAGGATTGTTTACAGCGCTCGCATCAGCCGGGTTGGATATAAGAGAAGAGCGAGAAATTTCATTCTCTAAATTCTTTTCTTAAAGGCTCAGTTTCTTAAAGGCGTACAATCCGAAGCGCATCAGAAACAAGAACCGCGCAACCACCACCTTTTCAGCCACTGTAAATTTTTTCCAATTTGCTTCGGAGAGTCGCTTCTGCTTTCAGTTATTCCGAGCGATAATGTAATTGCGCCCGGGTAGTATTGGAACGAAAGAAGAATGTATATGAAAACGCTGAAGAAAAAGTTGACAGTTAAAGAAGTGGCTAGGGTTCTGGATATCTACGAAGTTTCTGCAAAAGAGTTATTGAATGGCATTATTGACTTCGAGCTTGATGAGCTACTGGAGCTTGCGGAGTACAAGGGGCTTACCGTGGGCGAACTGCTGAGAGCATAATTGCGCAAAGAATAAAAGACACACCGTTATGGGCTTCCCGTAGCGGTGTTTTATATTGCCGAGCTATTACTCAAAATTGAGTAACAGCCTAATGTGATGAGTTCTCGGAAGAAATAGCCGTGGGAGAAATTTCCCGCGCCTCGCGTATGCGCGTAACGATGTCACCAAACACTGCGCCGCCGTCATAATACCTCATAAAACAATGTCGTGATATGTCGGTAAACACACAGCACTTTTTGCGTTGCAAGAGTAGTTCCTGAATGTAACATATCATAAGTTATGTTGCATTTGACTTATTGCTTGTTTTCGTTGATTCTACGCGTTTTACACGGCTTTTTTACAAAGAGATACTTTGAGGTATATTTTTTACATTTCCGATGGATTATTGTAACATTTGGCTTGTTGCTTGTTTGCCTAAACCACCACCGACAATGGTGTCGAGAGTGTCAATTACCACTACAGGTGGCGTACAGACCGTCACGGCTAAACAACCTACAGATAACGGTGTCCACAAGTTAGAAAAGCCTCGAACTGACCACAGATTTGTGGCGAGTGAGAAATTTACTCAACTCAATTTTGAGTTAAGTGGCGACAGAGCTTTTTACTTCTTGAATTTGATTGGTTACACTTCAAATATTGCAGCAAAAATGAAAGTGAAAAACAATTAATTTAGACGGGCGAAGTGACACACGAAATGACTACGAAATATGGCTTATTTACGGCAGTTAACTTCGGCAAATACCAGAACATGACAGACGGCCGACAGTCAACCGACAACAAAGGAAGAAAGAAAAAGAATATAAGAAAGATAATATTTTTCGTTCCACAAATTTGTGGAGTCAAATCAGATTGTTCAAGTAGTTGTTCAAGCGATTGGTCAAGTACGGCTGTTGAGGCTCTTACGGCGGCTCGAAGAGAAGCGATTGATTGTACTTCAAATATTGCAGTAGAAACGGAAGTAGAAAAGCAATTTCACTTTAAAAAATGAAGCTAATACGGAGTGAGAACATTAGGTAAAATGCAGTGAAAACGCTAGTTAGAGCGGAGTAAATACTGAAGTAAAAAGTAATTCCACTGCGCCCACGTCAAGGATGTTTTGAGTCCTACACTCCATATATATAGTTTATTATTATTACTTACTGATTTTCCGCTATCTAGTTTACTGATTTTCACCTTACTAGTTTGCTGATTTTCAGTAAACTGTGAATTTAAGCGGTTTTCAGAAAGGATTTGAAATAATATATTTTGATTGTTATTCACTTTGAAATATCTTCGTGCTGGCAATCCCATAGTTTTGCACTCGATTAACTGTAGTTTGCATAAGTTTTTTATTGCGGTTGGTTGCTGATTTCTTGTTAGTGTCGTCGCTTCTTCTAAGTCCTCAATAGTGTTGAAAAAGTATCCATCATCAGTTAATTTTTCACGTTCAGCAAAATAAAAATGCCTACTTACGAGTTCCCCATAAATGATGGCTTCATTCAGCCCAATGACTTTTGCTAGTTTCTTGTTGACAGTTATGTACCCGTCTGAGCGCATCAGCTCTAGAATGCCGAGATTGCCCGTTTGCTTTTGTGTTTCGATAAGAATTACCCTCTTTCTAAATTGGTTAATTAATCCAAGTATACCATATCCACGATACCCGCTACAACGCTGGGAACGCTATTTTAGGCTCGTTAAATTAGTTTTTGGTATAAAATACCGTGCAAGCCATTGATGTGTCTTAAATTGCGTGTATGCGCGTTGTAATTGGATATGCCAAAAAAACAGAATATTTTTCTTGAGCTACCACCAAATCTGGGGCGAGTCAATGAATCCAGATTTGGATTGTCACCCCTCGACATCACGTCGAACGGTGATGTTAGACAACCCAATTTTGGGGAGTCCTTTAACCTCATAACGTTACGCTCAAACACAAATAAAAAAGACGGCATGTTATATGCCGTTTGTGGGTTAGTTAGTGTTCAGTTTGCGGTTATTCCACTGTCTGGTTTGCGAAACTTTATTTAGCGGGTGAAGTGGGTTAAATTGCGCGTATGCGCGTTTGTATGGGAATATGCCAAGTACAAAGGGCTTACATAGGTGGGGGAATAATTTCCCTCACCTCCAAGGTTGAAACACGCCAAACCACTGTCTCAAGCGTGATAGAGGACTGCGCAAGGCGTTTCATGCGTAAAGAGGCTCAAACTACCAATATGAGCTTGGCGGAGGCTGTCGCTGCCTTTAAACGCGTTGAAGCTAGGCACTAAAAAAGACGCTTCCAAATTTCGGAGAGCGTCTTTTTTAATGCCGCGTTGGGTCGTCGGAGCGTCCTAGCAAGTAATCAGTGGATACGTCGAAGTAGTCAGCGAGTTTGATAAGTTTATCTTGAGTCGGGTTGACTTTTCCATACTCAATTTTTTGGTAATGTTGTTCTGCGCACTCTAAAATTTGAGCCATATGTACCTGAGTTAGGCTTTTTGATTTTCGTAATTCTTTTAATCTATCAGCTAAAACAGCCATAACAACCCTCCTGCAAAATATTACAAAAAAACAATTGACACACCAAACAATGCTGTGATATATTGGTCGTCAGACATCAAATTTTGGTGTTTTATATCAATAACTAGCATTCTTTACTATACCATAATC
>JALQSN010000943.1:0-16302 GCA_023690525.1 Holotrichia oblita
AACAAATCGTGCAAGTATCAGCAGGCAGCGAGTATACTGCGGCTATAGACAGCCAGGGCAACTTATGGGCATGGGGAAATAACTTTTATGGTCAACTTGGCAATATGACAAATGAAGAAAGCATTATTCCAATAAACGTAACAGCACAATCAGGCAGTCCTCTGGAGGGAAAACAAATTATACAGGTATCGGCGATTGGTTCTCGCACTATGGCTATAGACTCTAGTGGCAATCTATGGGCATTTGGGCGTGGTGCCTTTGGTGCACTTGGTAATATGTCGACCACCAGCAGCAACACCCCAATAAATTTAACTGCACAAGAAGGCAATCCATTATACGGCAAACAAATTGCCAAAGTATCATCAGGTAGCGATCACTCTATGGTGATTGACGCAAGCGGCAACCTGTGGGCATTTGGTCTTGGCACCTTTGGTACACTTGGCGATATGTCCACTGGCGCCAGCAGCAGTACTCCGATAAACATAACAGCACAAGGAGGCAACCCCATAAGAGGCAAACAGATCGTGCAAGTATCGGTAGGAGGTTCCCACACCATTGCAACTGATAGCCAAGGTAACCTATGGGCTTTTGGATTCAATTTATATGGTCAACTTGGCAACATGTCAGCTTCTACTAAAACAAACAGCACACCAATAAACATATCAGCACAAGCAGGCAACCCTCTAAATGGCAGACAAATAATGCAAGTATTCGCAGTTGGCAACCACACTATGGCAATTGACAGTCAAGGCAATCTATGGGCATTTGGATATGGCTCTGACGGTCAACTTGGCAATATGTCAACTACACAAACCAACAGCACACCAATTAATATAACAGCGCAAGAAGGCAACCCACTAAACGACAAACAGATTATACAAGTATCAGCAGGCTACTACTACACCATGGCAATAGACAGCCAAGGCAATTTTTGGGCATTTGGAGATGGTAGTTATGGTCAGCTTGGCAATTTATCGACTGATAGCAGCAGTACCCCAATAAACATACAAATACCACCACAGATAGTAAATTCATCTGCAACAATAACAGGCTCCTCTAATGCCCAAATACAAGCCCGCACCAATTTTACAGTGGGTTGGGGTTCGTCAACAGCCTCAGGCGGAACAGTTACAACATGGACGCCAAACTTTCTTGCATCTCCTGTTGTAAAAAGAAACGATGATACACAAGAGGGCAGAGTTCGCTACGAGTTTGACGCAGGCGGAGTAAACAAAATAGAAAGCCTGATGATAAACGGTGTTAGCATAGACTTATCATCTGAAATTCCTTTAAGTCTATGGAACAACACTTTGTATCTTAGAACAATATCTGCATACTACGGCCGCCGTCTGATAGTCGAAATGGACCGCATCAACACTGATACGGTAAGCCTCGCCGTTACAACATCAAGAAACGTAGGACACAATTTTAGCTATGTCGGTAATTCCCATGTAAGCTCAAGAGTAAAAACAGGAGCTAATAAAGAATCAACCTCAGCAAGTTATGTGTTTGAAAATCTGACATGGACAGGTAATAACGCCACAACTGCTCCAACAACAATTATACTCACAAGTCATGCTCCATTCGAAGCAATAATTCTAGACACCAACTACAACAGCTACAACATAAACACCTTTGACGGAAACCTTGCTGAACTTTTGCCAGGAGCAGAATTAATAGGCACTATGTCAAGTACATACTCAAACAACATCCATACAATCACAATAACCATTGAAGGAATGGAAGAAAGCATATACAACTGGTGGATAGGTACAAAAGAAATGTATCAAGTTCAACACATGCTCAATGCTCCGGCAGGAGCTACCCCATTACCAAACCCAGAAATAATCGACTGGGTCTATTCTGGCAGCTGGACAGATTACTGGAAAATGTTTGACAGTCCAGGAGACATCTATGGCACTTTCCTCGGCTGGTTTACCCATCCAACCGGCGGCATACAAATTAGTGATGCTTATGAACTTAATCAGACCCTTGTTAATACCAACGGGGCAGTAGTGTTCTTGTACGCTCACTGGGGTAGTTAGGCGTCAGTTGGCAGTTGTGTAATGTTTAAAAATGCGGCCACTGCCGCATTTTTTTTCTATATATCTTTGTCAATTTTGCTGCGGATTATTTCTATTGCTTTTGTTTCCAACCTTGATATATAGCTACGCGAGATTTCGAGTTTTGTTGCAATTTCACGTTGTGTCAGGGCAGGAGTATTGTCAAGCCCATAACGCATGCAAATAATTGCATATTCGCGTTTTGTGAGATTTTTTTTGACAACGTCCAACAGTTTTTGGCTGATAATTTTTTTGTCTACTTTTTCGAGCAAGTCTTCGTCCTTGTCCTCAACAACATCGTTTATCGTCAGTTCATTGCCGTCACGGTCCTGTCCGATAGGTTCATTTAAGCTAAGCGGCAATTTGTGTTTTTTGCTTACTCTTATAAGCATCAGAATTTCATTTTCTATGCATCGTGCCGCATAGGTAGACAGGGCACTGCCTTTGCCTTCCTGATAACTGTTGACCGCTTTGATGAGCCCAATGGAGCCAACGCTTATCAAATCATCTGCTTCGCCTGCATTGCTGTATTTTTTGACAATGTGTGCAACAAGACGCAAGTTGTGTCTTATGAGCTTTTCTTTCGACTCTTTGCAACCGGCTTTTGCGGCACGAATGCACGCCAGTTCTTCTTCTTCGCTTAGCGGTTTTTCAAATGAAGTCTGCTTTTGCACATAACCTGCAAAAAACATGACCTTGCCAAAAAACGCATAGATGTTTTCTAGTATCATAGTTAAGATATATGTCACATCTTGTAAAATAATGTCGAAAAGCCGTTTGACAACTAACGCAATTTGCCGTAATATAATTATATAAAGGAGAGCGAGATGGTTTCAAAATCACTTAGTTGGCGTTGGTGCTAAAAGCATCTGCAGTTTGCGGATGCATTTTGGTGCAAACGCAAAACGTCGTAAGTGGATTTTGAAATTATATAAAATTCCATAAAGCCCCGATAACGAGTTTTGCAAAAAACAGTTGTCGGGGTTTTATTTATAAAGGAGTTTTAATAAATGGAAAAGAGATTCAATAAAAATCTGCCTGCCGGCAGAACAACGAAAAACCCAAGGGGGTACTACGGAGAATTTGGCGGGTCATTTGTCACGCCGCAATTACAGCAGGAACTGGATAAAATAGAGCAGGCATACTACAAACTAAAAAAAGACAAAGATTTTATACGAGAACTAAAACAAATACAAAAAGATTTTATTGGCAGACCTTCACCTCTTTATTTTTGCAAGAATTTGACAGCACATGTCGGTGGCGCAAAAATTTATCTCAAGCGAGAGGACCTTAACCATACTGGTGCACACAAGATAAATCACTGTATGGGAGAGTTGCTTCTTGCCAAACATCTTGGCAAGACAAAAGTACTTGCCGAAACTGGTGCAGGACAGCATGGACTTGCTCTTGCAACAGCCGCCGCATATTTTAACATGGAATGTGAAATACATATGGGAGAAGTTGATATCGCAAAGCAGTCTGCAAATGTAGCAAAAATGAAACTGTTAGGATGCAAAGTCGTGCCGGTGAAATTTGGACAGCGAACACTAAAGGAAGCAGTAGACAGTGCATTTGATGCATATATAAATCAATATGAGCATGCTATATATTGCATAGGGTCGGTAGTTGGACCGCATCCGTTTCCTATGATTGTGCGTGATTTTCAAAGCATAATAGGCAAAGAAGCCAAACGGCAGCACAAGCAAGCAGAGGGAAAACTACCTGACGCCATAGTTGCATGTGTTGGCGGTGGCAGCAATTCAATGGGATTATTTAAGGATTTTATCAAAGAGGACGTCGCAATATATGGAGTTGAACCGCTTGGCAGAGGAGCAAGACCAGGTGACCACGCTGCTTCACTTACATATGGCGAAAAAGGCATAATGCACGGCTTCAATAGTATTATGCTCAAAGACAAAAATGGCGAAGCAGCAACAGTACACTCTATTGCGAGCGGACTTGACTACCCATCAGTCGGACCAGAACACGCCTATTTACATTCTATCGGCAGAGTAAAATACGTGACAGCAAGCGATGATGAAGCACTTAAGGCATTTTATACTTTGTCAAAGGTGCGAGGTATCATACCGGCATTGGAATCAGCACATGCTGTTGCCTATGGAATTAAACTTGCAAAACAGTTGGGCAAACAAAAAAGTATCATCATCAACCTGTCAGGACGTGGTGACAAGGATGTAGATTTTGTGTGTGCTTGCAAATCTTGACAAAACAGGCGTTTTTGTGGTATAATATACTCAGTCAGTCGGCTAGATGGTTGCGTGCTATGCACGAGGAAAGTCCGAGCATCATAGAGCAGGGTGCTGGTGAAATGCCAGCGAGGGTGACCTTAGGGAAAGTGCAACAGAAAAAAACCGCCTCGCTATAAAAAGCATGGTAAGGATGAAAATGTGAGGTAAGAGCTCACACGGGCGGCAGTGATGTCGCTTTGGTGCAAACCCCACCTGATGCAAGAGAGTGTACAAATAAGGCTGCTCGCCGCTGTACACGCAGGTCGCTTGAGTTTGTAGGCAACTACATACCTAGATAGATAACCATCCACGACAGAACTCGGCTTATCGGCTGGTCTGACACCAAAAAAGAAAGCCAAACGGCTTTCTTTTTTTTAAAAAAACTATATGCTTCTGCCAGCATGACATTTTATATCGGCTGCTGACATCAAAAACTCTCTACTGCTTGTAGAGATTTTTTTTGCATTTTTAACATATATATGTTACAATAGCGGTATGTTTGGCAGGCGGGATGAAAAATTTCTAAACTAGTGTTTAGTTAAAAGGAAAAATGAAAGCATGGAATGTAAAATAGATAAGAGCAAATTCAGAGCGCTTATGATTATTTTGACTATTGTTGCCAGCGTTGTGACCATGGCTTTTGCGTTATTCTTTATGGGTTTTGTAAATGATGTCTCGACTAGTGCGGACCAAGCGTCCATGGCATTTGCATTCTTGTCATTTTTTGTCAGCATTGCTACTATTGTGTTTGCATGTATTATGTTTTGTACACAAAAAATTGACAAATGGGCTATGCTCACACTTGCAATTTTAGCTGGTGTAGCTGCGTTGTTTACAATTCTTACCGGTGCAATCGGGGTATCTTCAATGCCTGTACTTGGCATTTTGGCTGGTGGTTTTGTTTATATTGCTGTCGCTACTTTGGCTATGATACAATTATGTTGCTGCCGTGAAAAGAAAAAACCAGCAAAAGTAGAGAAAGCAGAGAAAGCAGCTAAAGCAGAATAATAAAAAATTTGAGTATAAAAAGACGGATGCATCCGTCTTTTTTTTGTCGCATATGGCAAAAATATTTAGGTGACAAAAAAGCAATTTTTTGTATAAATTGGCAAAAAAAACAGAAAAAAAACTTTATAAAACACCCAAAGAAGAGCGGTTTTTAGAATATTTTTCGCTGTTTGATTTTGCAATTGAGAGAGGGCTTGCTATAAATTCTTTTTGTCCAAAGACGGTGCTGTCACAAATTGTAGTATTAAAAAAAAATTACAATCTGACAAAATTTTGCACCAGTGCAAGATTTGATTTTTTGCCGTATTCTGCAAGAAATTTTACTTCCTATATCAGCAACTGCAAGAGTGTTTTTGTATGTGCAAACGGACAAATTCTAGTATATCAAAATGGCATAAAAGAGCAGGAGCTGCAGTTTTTTATCGGAGGCAAAAACATGTTTGAGCACAGCTATATAAAGGTTGAGCATGACGAACTGAAAATAATCAACAAAAATTTTTTAGTAGACATATACAAAAAAGGAAATAATCTTGTTTTTGAATCTAGTAAAAAATTTGATGGCAGTTGTCTGAACACGTTTAACTTTTTTGTCGGAGATTTTTTTTTGCCGCTATCGGAGCAAACGCAAAAAAACATAAATTTGCTTTTGTCAAACGTGGCAAAAAAGCATAAACAAAAAGCCATAAATCATCTTTTTGTTATAAAAAACTATCAAAATTATTCTGACTTTGTAAATATCAAAGTAGCTTCTTTGCTCACAAAAAAATGCTTTGACAAGGAGCTAAATTTGTTTGGCGTATACACAACCGCAATACTAGACAAAAAGACGATAATAACAAAAGGCGTAGAATTTGACTTAAATCCAATAATTATGCAACTAAATACAAACAAAATAGTAGAAAAAAAGATAGATTTTTTTGCTCAGACAAAATGGTGCGATGTTGCAAAACAAGCACTGAAAATGCTAATAAAACAAAAAACTTCTTTACAGGAAGCATCAAAGCATATTTTGTCTTTTGTAAAAAACACAAAAGCAGAAAAAGAAAAACAAATGTTGTTTAGGCTGAGCGGGTTGTTATCTAATCTGCCTGAAAAAAAACAAAAGGATTGTCAAAACTTTGAATCTATGCAATAATACCACTATGGAATATTTTGATGAATTAAACGAAAATGGCGAAAAGACAGGCAAAAAAGTCAGCAGAGAAGACGCTCACAAAAACGGCAACTGGCATAAAGCTGTGCTTATTTTTGTTCTTAACAAAAATTATGATGTACTTATGCAAAAGCGGTCAAAATACAAAAAACTTTGGCCTGGCAAATGGGATGGAACTGGCGGTGGGCACGTAGATGCAGGCGAAATGCCAGCCGATGCAGTAAAAAGAGAACTCAAAGAGGAGCTTGGCATAGATTTAGCAAACAAGCCCATCAAAAGTATTGGAAAAAGCAAAACTTCCGATAAAATTGGTGACGTTTACAATCGCCATTTCAACGAATTTTTTGTCACCATTGCCGATATCGACCCAAGTACAATCAAACTGCAAGAAAGCGAAGTAGAAAATATAAGATGGATAAGTTTTGACGAATTTAAAAAATGGGTACAAAATCGAAGTGATGAGTTGACAACAAAATGGGAAGCGTTTGATTCGTTGGTTGACTATGTTGACAAAAAACGAAAAGGTTAAAATCACTTGACATATAAATTGCCTTATGCTACATTTACATCTGAAAGTAGAGCGAAGCTTCTCACCTGTTATTGTGCCCGTTGGGCTGGCAATATCGCCGCAAACAAGACTAGGTAACATAATCGACACACTTTTTGTGTGCTTTTATTGGAAGCGGGTTCTATTTAGCCCGTTTTTTTAATCAAAAAAACGACTTGAAAAAGGAGATATATGCAAAAATCTACCAATCAAAAAAATACTACACTTAGAAACCAGCAAATAAGAGATAAAGAAGCAAGAATCATAGGCAGTGAAGGTCAGCAATTGGGAGTAATGTCGGTGGCATCTGCTATAAAAATGGCAGAACAGGAAGGACTGGACTTAGTAAAAATTGCTATGACTGGCGATATGGCAGTCTGCAAAATTATGGATTACGGCAAACACAAATTTGACCAGGCGAAAAAAGAAAAAGAGAGCAAAAAGCAGCAAAAGCAAGCAGCTCTTAAAGAAATTCAGTTTTCTATGCGTATAGATACAAACGACCTGAACATAAGACTAAAACAAACTATTGCCTTTTTAGAACAAGGCAGCAAAGTAAAGGTTGTTGTCAAAATGCGCGGGCGAGAGCAGGCATTTGCCGACAAAGCGATTGAACTTGCAAACAAATTCTTTGAAGGTGTTGCAACAATTGCAAAACGCGATAAAGAACCGGAAAAACTTGGCAGAAACATTATTATGATGCTGGAACCAGTCAATAAAGAAAAAGCGCCAAAAGCTAAAGGAGAAGAAAAGTAATGGCAGGAATAAAACAAAAAAGCAACAAAGCAGCTCAAAAAAGATATTTTGAGACTGGCAGCGGTCATTTGAAAAGAGCACAATCTGGCAAAGCCCACATTGCAAAAAGCAAACGCCGCAAAAAAATCCGCAACTTGAACAAGACGACATTCGTTTTTGAGGGCGAAGAAAAAACAGCAAAACAACTAATCCAAGGAGGAATGAGATAAGATGCGTATAAAACGAGGTGTGACGGGAGTCAAAAAAAGAAGAACAGTCCTTAAGGATGCAAAAAGTTATCGTGGCAAATCCAGCAAAAACTATAGAGTAGCCAGAGAAGCAGTTATGAAAGCAGGCCAATACGCGTACGAAGGCAGAAAAATGAAAAAACGCGACCTTCGCAGTATTTGGATTGTGCGTATAAACGCAGCATGCCGCGAAAACGGTTTAAGCTACAACAAATTTATCAGTGGTCTTAAAGTTCAAAATATAGAACTTGACAGAAAAGTACTAGCACAAATGGCAATGGAAGATGCAGCAGCGTTTACCGCTCTTTGCGAAAAAATCAAAACAGCACCAAAAGCAGCAAAAGCTCCAGAGGCGGTTTAGCAAATTTGCGAGGTGATATGATAATTACTTCGGTAAAAAATGATACAGTAAAAGACCTGATTAAGTTGCAGCAAAAAAAATATCGAAAAATAAACGGTTTGGCTATTGTCGAAGGTCATAAGTTTGTACTCGAAGCTCTAAAAATGGGCTTTGTAAATCAAGTTTTCGTCAGCCAAACCTTTTTTTCTGTCAATAAACCAGACTATGAAACTACTATAGTTGCTGACAATATTTTTGCTCAAATTTCTACCTTGACTACGCCTCAAGGTATTTTGGCGACGATAAAAATAGACTTTTTGCAGATGTGTGACAAAAACGCAAAACAGCCAAGTACAAATTTTTTGGTGCTTGATAGATTGCAAGACCCTGCAAATATTGGTGCAATAGTTCGTAGTGCTGTCGCATTTGGTTTTTTGCACATTTTTTTGATTGATTGTGTAGATATTTTTTGTACAAAATCATTGCAAGCAAGTGCGGGCAACATACTAAAAATTAAATACAAAAATATAAAAGCCGAACAAATCCCCGTAGGCGATAATATCGTACTTGCAGCAGCTCATATGGATGGGTTATCAGAATATACTGTCCCTGCTAACAAGATTGTTGGCGTAATTATCGGCAATGAGGGAAGTGGCGTGAGTGAAGAATTACTTAAAAAAGCCTATGTAAAAATATCCATACCAATGCAAAACGATGTAGAAAGCCTAAATGCTGCAGTTGCGGCGTCCCTTATTATGAACACATTTAGTAAAAGCAAAAACTAAGGCATTCGTTTGTAGTGTTTGATTGGGCGTTCTTCTTGAGGATATCTGGTAATGTCCGGGTTTTTGCTTTTGATATTTTGTAGTTCAAAACGGTATTTCTGGCTTTTGCCTTCAACTTCTGACATAAAATCGTCATAAGGGCGTGCATACAAAGTTGCGTTGCCATAAAGTCCGCGATAACAAATCAGTTCTTCATGTGTTTCACTATGATGTGCAACATCTTCAACGATATAAAGGTCTCCTTTAAAATGTTTATAGATGCCGCCAATTTTTAGTTTTCTATCCATTAGATCTCCTATTATTTGATATTTTAGCAAAAAGTATTGTAAATACAAAATCTTTGCACGAAGTTGTTTTATGAAACACAATTTTTGATGATTTGTTATATAAAACAATAAGGAGAAAAAACCATGAATTTATCAGTAAATGATATAGCGGCAATTTTGTCACACAACAATGCTGGGGAAAGCAGTGCGATTGAGGGGTATTATCAAATACTTGCACTAGACGGCTTGCCAAAAGAACTGTACGACGATGTAAAAGAAATAATAAGTGACGAAATGCACCATCAGCTAATGCTCGCAAGGTGGATAACAAAACTTACCAGCGTAAAACCGGCTGCAAACTAATATAAGAAATAAAGAAAAGTGGCAAACAAATGTTCTAAAATTTGTTTGCCTTTTTTTGTGGTTTATGTCACAATTTTAGCATGATTATTTTAGGCATTGACCCCGGTTATGGCACTGTTGGATTTGGCGTTATCGAAAAAATAGGTTCAGCAACACGAGCTATCGATTTTGGTGCAATTGTCACTTCAGCAAGCGAGAGTATGCCTGCCAGGCTGGCGATGATTTATCAAGCTATTAATGAGCTTGTCAAAAAGCACAAAGTGGATCAAATTGCAATAGAAGAAATCTTTTTTTGCAAAAATACAAAAACAGGCATTGCAGTCAGTCAGGCACGAGGGGCGATAATAGTTGCTTGTGTTTTTGCGTGTGGACAGATTTTTGAGTATACGCCGCTGCAAGTCAAACAAGCTCTAACAGGACACGGCAGAGCAGAAAAGCAGCAAGTAGAATTTATGGTGAAAGCCCGATTAGGAATAAAAGAAAAAATCCGTCCGGACGATGCAAGCGATGCTTTGGCAATCGCGTTATGCCATGCACAGACCAGTCAATTATTGCAGAATGCATCCTACGTATAATTAGTCTTTTGTTGTCAGTTTTCAGTTTCGCAGGGAGGAAAAATGTTTGATTATCTTATGGGCAAAGTAGCAGAAAAAATCATTTGTGGGCATCACTACAAAATAATTTTGGATGTAAACGGCGTTGGCTATGAAATATCTGTAAGCCATAGTACTTATCTCGAAACCCAAGAAACCGGACAATCTGAAAAACTTTTTATTCATATGTGCGTGCAGCAAAACGGTATACAGCTTATCGGTTTTAAAACCATGCAAGAAAGAGAGCTATACAAAGACTTGTTGACTGTACAAGGACTTGGCAACGTAGCGGCTCTGAAAATGCTGTCACAGGCAAACCCAACTCAAATCGACGAAGCCATACAAAGAGCTGATATCGGCTATTTGTGCCGCATCACAACAAAGAAAAATGCTGAAATGACGATATTGAAACTCAAAAAGAAAAAAAGCAGCCAAGTAAGTGCAGTGGCAGGCTCGGAAATTGCCTTAAACAGCAGAAAAGAACTTGATGGCGTTATGCAAGATGCGATAGACACTCTTTGTGCAATGGGCTTGAACAAAAAAGAAGCCGAGGCGGCTGTTATAAAGTGCTGCAAAAAAGATACAAAAAACTCGGCAGAACTGGTCAAAGACGTGTTGCGTCAACTGTAAAGGAAAAATAAATGGAAGATAGAATTATTTCCGGCAAAAAAAAAGATACCGATGAACAATTGGATAAATCGCTAAGACCATCTTTTTTTGACGAATTTGTCGGGCAAACAAAGATAAAAGAAAAACTTAAAATTTATCTCCAAGCGGCAAAAAAAAGAGGCGAGCCAGTTGATCACATCCTTTTCCATGGTGCACCGGGACTTGGCAAAACTACTCTTGCTGCAATCATCGCAAATGAAGTCGGCGGACAACTTAAAATAACAAGCGGTCCGGCTATCGAGCGTGCTGCTGATTTGGCGGCAATGCTGACAAATTTAAATGACAAAGACGTTCTTTTCATTGACGAAATACACCGTCTCAAAAAGCCTGTAGAAGAAATTTTGTACACTGCTATGGAGGACTTTGCATTGGACTTTATGGTAGGCAAGGGACCAAGTGCCCAATCGGTGAGAATACAACTAAACAAATTTACACTTATCGGTGCAACTACAAAAGCAGGTGAAATCAGCGCTCCGCTTAGAGATAGGTTTGGCATAAGCGAACGGCTTGAACTATACGACGAAAACGAAATAAATGAAATAATAAAACGTAGTTTCAAAATTTTAGGTGTAAGCGCAGATGACGGAGTCTCAAATATTTTGGCTGCCCGTGCCCGTGGCACACCAAGAGTGGCAAACAGATTGGCAAAAAGACTAAGAGATTTTGGTGATGTTTTTGCAAACAACAAAAAGATTGACGAAAAGTTGACGCTTTTCGCTATGGAAAAATTAGAAATAGATAAGTTTGGTCTTGACAATACAGACAGGCAGTTTATCAAAACCATTATCACAAAATTTAAAGGCGGACCGGTCGGGCTGGAAAGTGTAGCCTCAATAATCAACGAAGAAGCAAGCACGCTGGAAGACGTTTATGAGCCGTATCTGTTGCAGATAGGGTTTTTGGCACGCAGCCCACGGGGAAGAATAGTACTGGATGAAGGCTACAAGCATGTAGGAGAGCAAAAGCAATGATGTGCCAGTTGACACAAACAAAGTGAGACAAGCGAAATATATTTATGCTTTGCTAAACTAGTGAAGTTTGCATTACAACAAAATTATGATATAATCTGTTTGTGAAAATCGGAGTTTCTACAAATTGCGAATGTGGCAACACACTTTATGAAAATCTCAAAGCTATTAAAGAAAATTTGGTTTTGACTGCGTTATGCTGAGCGAAAAAGATAGCGAACTTTCGCTGGAAGAATCAATCAAACTTGTGCATAGCACAGGGCTGAAAGTTGCTTTTGTGCATTTGACTTATGGCAATGATTCAAACCAATTATGGACTAGTACTGACGATAACAATCAATTAGTCAACAGAATATGTAAAAGTATAAAAATATTAAGTAATAATGGTATTGATACCGCAGTAATGCATCCATCTGCTTACGGTTTGCTTGCAACGAAACCGCCAATGGGAAGAACCGAAGAGACAGGCATAGCAAACATGAAAAAAATCTTGCAAGAAGCGAAACGCTATAAGGTTAAGATTGCAGTCGAAAACTTGAATAACAGTTTAGAAAATAAAGATTTGGAAGTATTGCTAGACAACATTGATAACGAATATCTTGGCTTTTGCTATGACGTAGGGCATCACTATTTGCTTAATCCACAAGACAACTTTTTTAAAAAATATAACAATAGAGTCTTTGCCATACATTTGCACAACAACGAAATGACTTCGGCAAATTTTATTGCTTTAGGTGTGCACCCAGACCTGCATCTTCTTCCGTTTGATGGCAAAATCGATATGACGAAAACAATTAAGCAAATTGCAAAGTCTAGCTACAACGGACCTATCTTGTTGGAATTGCACAGGACTAACTTTTTGCTAAATCCGCCATCAATTTCTCAGCGTGCAGGCGCGATACAAAAATTTGACAGCAGTTGAATATTTGAAAGAAGCTAACAAACAAGCTAAAGTGCTTGAGCAAATTTACCTGGGAGAAAAGCATGGCAAATAATTTCAAATTTGATTTAGTGAATAAGTGCAATCAAACAAGAGCAAGAATAGGCAAGCTGACTACTCCGCACGGCGTGATAGAAACCCCTGTGTTTATGCCGGTTGGTACACAAGCGACTGTTAAGGGATTGTCAAACGAAGAACTTAAAAGCATAGGCAGCCAGATTATCCTTGCAAATACATATCACTTGCATTTGCGTCCAACAAGTGAAGTAATAAAACAGGCAGGTGGGCTGCACAATTTTATGAAATGGGATAGACCTATTTTGACTGACAGCGGCGGCTTTCAAGTTTTTTCATTGTCAAAGACAAACAAAATTTTTGAAGATGGAGTGGAGTTTAAAAGCCATTTAAACGGCGAAAAACTTTTTTTGACACCTGAGCAATGCATTCAAATTCAAAATAATTTAGGCGCAGATATTATCATGGCATTTGATGATTGTACGCCGCCCGGTATCTCGCACGTCAAAGCCAAACAAGCACAGGAACGCACGATTAGATGGCTTAAACGCTGCGTAGACGCACACAAGGACGAGCGGCAGGCACTTTTTCCAATCGTGCAGGGCAATTTCTTTGAAGATTTGCGTATAAAAAGTTTGCAAGAAAGCTTGCCATATGCAAGGCATGGCATAGCTATCGGCGGAGTCAGCGTTGGCGAAACTTCTCTTCAAACTTATAATGTGCTGGACTGGTTAGCACCTCATCTGCCAACGGATATCCCAAGATATCTGATGGGTGTAGGAACGCCGGAAACTATACTAAATGCAATTGAGCGGGGTATTGACATGTTTGATTGTGTCATGGCAACCCGTATCGCAAGGCATGGAGCAGCGTTTTTGGATACCGGCAGAATTAGCTTGCGTTCGAGCAAATACAAAACCGACTTTAGCGTGCTGGACGAAAACTGCGATTGCCAAACTTGCAAAGCAGGACATACAAAGGCATATTTACGCCATCTTTTTGTAGCCGGCGAAATGCTTGGATGCAGACTATTGTCAATACACAATTTGCGTTTTTTACACAAAATGGTAGAAAAATGTAAAGAAGCAATTAAAAAAGGCACATTTGCAGAATACAAAAAAGAATTTTTGTCAAAATATAAGTCATAAAGCCTTTGAGATATTTTTGTTTTGTGTTAAGATGAAAGACGATTAAGGAGTGTATATAGATGCCAGAGTATGTTATTTATATTTTGCTCGGTGTAATGGTTCTTGCTGCTGTTGCTCTTTTTGTGATAAGAGGCCGCAAAAGCAAGCAGCAACAAGCCGACCACATAAAGTATTTGGAAGAAATCAAAATAGGCGATCGTGTACGTACACATATTGGTGTGTATGGAAAAATTGTTTCAATCACAGAAACAACTGACGGCAAAGTTTTTATGCTGGAAATCGGCGACAAAAAAAAGAGCGAAATTGAAGTTGACTATCGTGTCATTGCCGGTCCTGATGACAAACAAATTTTGCAATTTGATGCAGACGGCAATGTAATAATGCCGGAAGAAAAAAATCCAGAAATTGTTGAAACACCAAAACAAATAGAGAACGAGCAACCAGCAGAAGAATCAAAGCCAAGTAAGAATAAAAAGAAAAAGTAAAGAAACATATTTTCTATTTGCTAAACATAAAGTTGAGCAAAGAGGAAAATTCGTATGTTTAAGTTAAAAAAAAGAACAGCACCAACAAGCAGTAACGAAATAAACGACAACAAGGCAAGTTTATTTGTTATAATCAAAGGTGCTTTTTTTGCGGTTTTTATATCGCTGATTTTAGTTCTTATTTTTGCATTTATTGTACAGTTTAGCAACATGAGCGAAAAGGCAATTTCGCCGGTAAATCAAGTTATTAAAATAATATCTATTCTTGCTGGTGTTTTCTTTTGTCTGCGTAAAGTACAAAGCAAAACTCTGTTGAAAGGTATTCTGGTCGGACTGTTATATGTCATTTTATCATTTTTTGTTTTTTCTATACTTGACGGCAGTTTTAAAATAAGTACTTCGATATTTATTGATTTTCTGTTTGGTGCTATTGTAGGCGGCGTGGGAGCTATTGCTTACAATCTTATCAAAAAATAGTAAGTGTGCAGGCTGTATATTGACAAATCCGGTTTTCATGCGAGAATATATATATGGGAACAGAGTGGGAAATTTCTGGCGGAAAACCTGCATTGAAAAGTGCAATTGATTTTAAGATGCACTTGCTAACAAAAGGCTACAATGGTGTAGATTTGTGCCTTGATAAAACGCATAAACTTTTTGCAATTGTATGCCGGGACAATGAAAAAATCAGTTACCTAAAGGAAACCGATCCACGGCAATACGGTGCTCTCAATTTGTGGGCTTATGCAATCGGAGACGAAAACAATAGTATCGGTCAATTACAATCTGAGCATAAAATGGCAAAGTATATTGAGTGGGTAAGTACAACTGACAGCCGACGCGGAATCGGGGTTGGCAAGCTTTTGGTATCAAGAGCAATAGAAAAACTAAAAAACAAAAAAAGTATCATCGACCCAATTTTTTTAGAGGCAATAGATGAGTACGCAGGGCATTTTCATCAATTTGGATTTGATAGTTATATGCAAGGAAGCAATCCGGAATATGATAGAAACTTAAAAAAGATGAAATCTGAAGCAAATATGATTTTGACAAGAGACAGGTTTTATCTGGCGCAAGCTCAGAGCTTTGTCAAAGATAAGCATGAGATTTTTGCACCACAACTTGTGACAAAACGATAACCTGCATTGACATTTTCAATTTTTGTGTAAAAATATTTGTATGAACAATCTTGCAAAAATTTCTGGCGGGAGGACTGCTTTAAAACAGGCCGTCGAATTCAAAAAATATTTGCTGTCAAAAGGGTACAGTGATGTAGATTTGTGCTTAGACAAGGAGCATGAACTTTTTGCAATTGCATGCGAGGACGACGCTGACAAAGAGTCTTCTAGAAAAGCAAGCGAAACAAATTTTTTAAATCTCATTGCGATGCCGATAGGGGCAGAAGATAAAAGCATCGGGCACGTCGTATCAGAATACAAAATAGCAAAGTACATAAATGATGTGTTTTCTTGTCCTACACATATGAAGCTGGGAATAGGCAAACTTTTGGTATCAAGAACAATAGACAAGTTAAAAGACAAAAAAAGCATTATCGACCCAATTTTTTTGTTTGTAAGACCAAATTGTATTGTTAGTAATTATTATGACCAATTTGGATTTGAGGATTTTGACAAATACGATGAGGCAAACCCAAATTATAAAATGATTATCAAGCAAATGAATGTAGCATTCGCAAACAAAATATTGACAGAAGATAGATTTGGTTT
>JALQSN010000944.1:0-16272 GCA_023690525.1 Holotrichia oblita
AAACATAGTGGGGTTAAAACGATAATGATCAGCGCCATCTGCCAATTTAAAATTACCATAAACACAATGGAACCCGTTATCGCTATAAAGCCCCCGAAAAGCTGAATAACTAATTGAAACAGGCCTTCAGAAACATAATCCATATCGGAAGTTAACCGTTGCATCACTCTTCCGTGCGGAGCGGTGTCGTAAAAGTTTAGCTTCATTTTAGACATCCGAACGAAAGCGTCCCGCCTTATATTTTCAACCGCCCTTGCGCTTATATGGTGAGATACGAACTGCCCTAAATAATTAAACATAGAGCTGCAAGTATATATGGCCGCTAAAATCCCGCAAAATCTTAAAAGCAAGGGAAAATCGACGCTTTCTAGCACCATTAAATTAACGGCTTTGCCTATTATAAAAGGCGCGGATATTGCTAAACTATTAGAAAACAGCGCAAAAACAAACGCCAAAATTACAAGCGGTTTACTTTTAAAAGCGTATTTAATTAACCTAAAGGCTGTTTTATCTTTTTGCTGTTTCATTCTTATAAGAATACTCCATAAAGCTATTATAAAAGTTAGATTGAGACTACAAGTCGGGTTATAGTGTTTTGCGGTAAAGTTTTATGAAAGAATAGTCATCGGCAATATGCGGGCTACGGTGCGTCAAGATTTGCCTTGGTCACATATTAGAATACGCTCTCGCCGCAACTTGCCGGCTGTTGCCCGTCTGCGGCGCGGCCTTTCCCGCTAGTAAGTACGGCTTCAAGCCGTTTCTTGAGAAGCATTAAATTCAATATAAGTTTTACAATTTTGAATTAATTCCTCGTGAGTCCCTGCGCCCTCAAGGCGTCCGTCCTTTAAAACCAAAATTAAGTCGGAAGCTTTAACAGAAAAAATTCTTTGGGAAATATTAATAACGGTGCAATCCGGCATGTTCTTTTTAAAGCTTTTCTTAAGCGTAGTTCGGTGGCATAATCTAAAGCACTTCCTGCGTCGTCTAAAATTAAAATATGCGGGTTCTTAACCAGGGCCCTTGCTATAGTAAGCCTTTGCCGCTGTCCGCCGGAAAAATTGCTGCCGCCGATATTTACAGTCGAATCGTAGCCGTTTTCTTTAGAAGAAATAAAGCGGTCTGCCTGTGCTATTTCAGAGGCTTTTATAATTTCTTCATCGGTTGCATCCGGTTTTCCCACCCTTATATTTTCTTTTATAGTGCCCGCGAATAATATCGATTTTTGCGGAACGAGGCCGAACAGCACGCGCAACTCCGCCTCGGGAATCGAATCGACGTTTATACCGTAAATCAGTATTTCTCCCGACGTGGCCTTATAGAAGCCCTGTAAAAGGTTGATTAAAGTGGTTTTTCCGCTTCCGGTAGGCCCGATAATCCCGATAGTCTGCCTGTCGAAAATTTTAAAACTGATGTCGTTAATTTCATTTTCCGCGCAATCCTGATAATTAAAAATTACGTTTTTAAATTCGATTAACGGCTTTGCATTATCAAACTTGCATAACTGCGGACGGAAAGTTTTGTTGATGCGGGCAACAGGCAACGGGCGGTTGCTTCTAGTATTATAATAACGCGAATGTTTGATATTTAATTTACTCTTAGGTGTTTCACTGCTAACTTGCGGAATTTCCAGAATTTCCAAAACTCGCGCCGCGCTTGCCAAGGCCTTAGAAAAAATTATTACTATGTTTGATAAAACTACGAGCGCCGATAAAATTATATTTACATAATTTATAAAAGCGATAACTTCGCCGTCGGTCATTGTTCCGGCGTTTACCTGGATCCCTCCGAACCATAGAATTAAAACTATGCAAAAATTTATTATTAAAAGCGTTAAAGGTCCGAACAGCGAAGAAAATTTGCCGGACTTTAAAGATTCTTTCGCATAAGCTTTATTTATTTTAAGAGAGTTTTCTAATTCTTCTTCTTCTTTATTAAAGGCGCGGATAACCCTTTGGCCTGCGAGGTTTTCTTTAACCGTCTTTCCGATTGCATCAAGGCGGGCTTGAACTTTTTTGTATTGCGGCACCGTTTTGCGGGTTATAAAGTAAACGACAAGCGCAAATACCGGAATAGCGCCCAGCAAAATTAATGAAAGCTTAAAGTTTATAGCCATCGCCAGTCCTAAGCCGAAAATTAACAAAAACGGAATTCTTGTGGCGAGCCTTATAAACATAGCTATTCCTAATTGGATTTGGTTAATATCCGAGGTCATCCGCGTTACAATCGCCGATGGCGGCAAAGCATCAAGCTGGGAATAGCTTAAAGAATTTACTTTTTTAAATACTGCATTCCTTAAATTTGTGCCAAAACCCTGTCCCGCGACGGCCGCATAGTATTGACAGGTAAGCGAGCAAATGAAACCGGTTATGGCTACCGCGGCCATAACGCTGCTCAAGATCAATACGAGCGAAGTGTCGGAATTTTTAATTCCGTTATCAATTAGGTATGCCATTAAAAGCGGAATGCATAATTCCAAACCGGCCTCGATAAGCTTAAAAATCGGGCCTAAAATAGTTTGCTTTTTATATTGTTTTAAATATTTAAGCAGTTTTAACATACAAACCTTTATTTAATAGATAAGTTGAAGTATTAAATTATAAATATACATTAAAAGGCATGCTCTTACGAAAGATCTTCGATAACTTTGAAGGCAACCCGCAATCCGTCGACTGCGGAGCTCATTATGCCTCCCGAATACCCTGAACCTTCGCCGCAAGGGTAAACGCCTTTAATATTCGATTGAAGCGTTTTTTCATCGCGGATTATTTTAATAGGACTTGAACTTCTCGTTTCCGGAGCGGTTAAAACGGCGCCGTCGCCGGCAAAGCCTTTTAACTTATTGTTCATATCCTTTACAGCGTTTTTTAAAACGCCGCAAATCCTTTCGGAAAATAGTTTGTTCAAATCGCAAAACGATACGTTCGGCTTATAGGTGGGCTTAACTTCTAAAAAATTTTTAGAAACAGTTCCGTTTAAAAAGTCATTAAAAAGCTGGCATGGGGAGCGTTATACGTGTTATCCGCCATTAGATATGCCCTTTGCTCAATTTGCCGTTGGTATTCTATTCCCGCTAAGGGATGAGAACTTAAAAAATCCGAACCGTCTACATTTACTAAAATCGCGCTGTTAGCGTTTAAACCGTCTCTTTTGAATTCGCTCATGCCGTTAGTAACTATACCGTCTCTTTCACTTGAACTTGCAACAACATAGCCGCCGGGGCACATACAAAAAGTGTAGGCATGATTGCCATAATTATCGTGATAAGAAAATTTATATTCGGCCGGTACAAGATTTTTGTGCCCCACAAATTTTCCGTATTGGGCTTTATCGATAAAGCTTTGCAAATGCTCTATTCTAAAGCCTACCGAAAAAGGCTTTTGCGTTATGTTTAAGCCTTTTTCGTACAGCATTTTATAGGTATCGGTCGCGCTGTGCCCCGCGGCTAAAATTAATACGGAAGTTTCCAAAATATCGTTAGCTATAATTTTTGAAAGATTGCCGTTCTTTATTTCTAAATCCATTAATTTGTTATCAAATAAAACTTTGCCGCCTAAAGCTATTATTTTATTTTTGATATTCTTAACTATTTTAGGCAAAAGATCTGTTCCTATGTGCGGTTTAGCAAGATATTCAATTTCTTCGGGCGCGCCGTTTTCTATTAATATGCGTATAACTTCGCCGCATAAATCGCTTTTTATTCCCGTCGTTAATTTTCCGTCGGAAAAAGCGCCGCGCGCCGCCTTCGCCGAATTGAACGTTGGAATTTTCGTTCAATTCTCCGCCTTTAAAAAACTCCGACACCTGTTTTTGCCTTTTTTCAATTTCCGCGCCGCGTTCTATAATTATGGGCTTTAAACCCGACACGGCTAAAGATAAAGCGGCAAACATTCCCGCAGGCCCAAATCCGCACACAACCGGACGGATTTTACTTTTAATTTGTTTTTGTTCGTTTACTGCGGGAACTCTATGTTCGGTGTCTATATCGACCGAATAAACAAAGTGAATATCGTTTTTATCCCTCGCGTCCACGCTTTTTTTTAAAATTTTAAAATATTTTATTTTATTAAGAGGTATCTTGGCTTCTTTGCAAGCCAAGAACTTGAGAACCTCGATATCAACATCTAATTTAAGTTTTATATTATTTATCGTCATATGAGCATCCGTTTTGAATTAGTATAATTCATCTACATGGCCGAGGAGGCAAGCCAAACGTAGGCCGTATCCGCCGATGCATATATTTCACAATTTTGCGGAAGAGGTGCCGGCAAGATATCCGCTAGCCCAAGCCCATTGCAAGTTATAGCCTCCGCATTCGCCGTCTACATCTAAAACTTCTCCCGCAAAAAAGAGGTTGTGAGTAATTTTCGACATTAAAGTTTTATCGTCAATATCTGAAGTGTCGACGCCGCCTATAGTAACCTGCGCGTTTTTAAAGCCTAAAGTATCTAAAACTTTAAATTCAAAGTTCTTTAGTTTTTCAGCTAAGTCTTTTAAATTATTTTCCGTAAGTTTTTTAACCGGGGCCTCAAAACTAATATTGAGCGTTTTAAAAATAATTTTTGCTATTTGTTTGTTAATTAAACCCGTTAAAAAATTTTCTGCCGTTCTGTATTCAAGCAAAGTTTTTCGTTCAAGCAACAATTTATTTAGTTCGCCGCTTGTTAAATTTTCAAATAAATCTACAATAAGTTTTATTTCATAGTCATTGCCTAAATGCCACGAAATGTAAGGAGATAATCCGAAAATAACTTTTCCCGATAATCCGTAATCGCAAAACAATAATTCGCCGCTTAAATTTCTGATTATATTGCCGTTAACCATTAAACCGACGTTTGCTTCGGTTTTTATGCCTTTTAGCATTTTCGTATAAATGTTATCGGTTTTAATTTGCACCAAAGAAGGTTTAGGCGTTATTATTTTATGATTGAGTTTAAGTATTAGTTCGTAGAAACTTCCGTCCGTTCCGAATTGAGGAGCGGCTTTTCCGCCCGTGCAGATGATAATTTTTTTTGCCGTAATTTTATCGTTTACCGTAAAAAGGTCATCTCTAAAATTTAGGCCGGTTATATCAAAATTTAATCTGACTTCTATTTTAAGCCTATCGGCTTCTAGCCTTAAAGCGTCGGTTAAAGAGGAGGCCTGCAGGCTTTTCGGATAAATTCTATCTTCATTGAACATAGGCTCAATTCCGAGCCTTTTAAAAAAATCCATCGCATTTTCGGCGTTAAAAGTTTCCAAGGCGTATTGACAAAATTGATTGTTAAAGTAATGCTCTAAGTTTAAATCGCGGTTGGAAAAATTACCCTGTCCGTTGCCCGAGCAACTTAATTTTTTTAAAACTCTGTCCGATTTTTCTAAAATTACGATTTTTAAATTTTCAGCATAGCTTTTAGCGCATATTGCGGACATAAAACCGGAAGCACCGCCGCCAAAAACCGCAATGTCGAAATTATCCATAAAGTAATTTTAACACTATAAAATATAATTGTCAAAGTAGTTGAATACTGTTTGACAAATTAAAATAACGTATATATAATGAAGATAACGCTGGATTAACTTCAGTGTTTTTTTCTAAGTTTAAAAGTACTTGGATTTAATTTAGTTAAAAATTCTAAAATTTTGCGGGGAGTATATTGATGCACATTATTGAAAACGAATTTTTAATAGTTAAAAGTAAAGAGCAGGGAGCCGAATTAACCAGTATAGTGTTAAAAGAAACCGGCATGGAATATTTATGGCAAGGTAAAGATTTATGGCAAAGGCAAAGCCCTATATTGTTCCCGGTAGTCGGAAATTTAAAAGACGATAAAATCATAGTTAATAAAAAAAGCTATCCGTTAAAAAACCATGGTTTTGCCCGCGATTTAGAATTCGAATTAGTTGAAAAGGATTTAACAAATATAACCTACCGGCTAAGCGAAAACGAAGAAACTTTAAAAGTATACCCGTTCAGTTTTAATCTATTTGTAACATATACTTTAAAAGGACACACGTTAGACGTGAATTTTGAAGTGGAAAATACAAATACCGGCAATATGTATTTTTCTATAGGCGGTCATCCCGCGTTTAACTGCAATACCGAAAAAGGGGAGTTTTCCGATTATTATTTGGAATTTGAAAAAGAAGAAACGGCTTCTATATTTCCCAAAAATAAATTAATTGCCGATGTAGGAATGCCTTATTTAAAAAACACTAAAACCCTGCAGCTAAATAAGAAGGTTTTTGCGAACGACGCCCTGATTTTTAAAAATCTGCAGTCGACATTCGTCCGGCTTAAAAATAAAAACGGAACCAACGAGGTTAAAGTTACATTTGAAAAGTTTCCTGTGTTTATTGTTTGGAGCAAGGGCGATAAATTTGTTTGCTTAGAGCCGTGCTTTGGCTGCGACGACAGCGAAAAGGCTAAAGGCGATATATCAAAAAAAGATAAAATAATTAAACTGGAAGCGGGAGAGGTTTTCGACCAATCATATCAGATTAAGATTTTAAATAGAATAAATTAATTTAAGCGCCGCTAAACGGCGCTTAAAATATAATTAGCGCATATTTAAATTTATGCATATGTAAAACTATTAAAATAATATGCGTTTAATTAAACGGTATATGCTGATATCTGCAAATAAACATTTAAAATATTATAAAGGCGTTTATGTCGGAAAGATTTTGTAGAACGGTAAGCCTTATAGGAAAAGAGGCTTATTTCAAATTAAAAAACAGTTCTGTCGCGGTTTTTGGTGCGGGAGGCGTGGGTTCATATTGCATTGAAGCTTTAGCGCGTGCCGGGATCGGGAGGTTAATTGTTGTCGATAACGATGTTATTAAAGAAAGCAATATTAACAGGCAACTTCACGCTTTAACAGATACGTTAGGCATGTTTAAAACGCTTGCCGAAAAAGAGCGGATTTTAAAAATTAACCCCGATATAAAGGTTGAAACATATGAAGTTTTATACTTAAAGGATACAGAAAATTTAGTAAATCTTGATAATGTTGATTATATAGCGGACGCGATAGACAACATTACGGCAAAGCTTTTATTAATCGAGCGCGCTGATAGAGAAAATATCAAAATAATTTCATGTATGGGTACCGGCAACAAGTTGGATAATACGCTGTTCAAAATTGCCGATATATACGATACAAAGGTTTGCCCGCTTTGTAAAATTATGCGTAAGGAATTAGCAAAAAGAAATATTAAAAATTTAAAAGTTGTTTATTCCGAGGAAATTCCCGCTCAGTTTGAGCCCGTTAGCGGCGGCGAAAAAAGAGGGACTCCGTCAAGTATAAGTTTTGTCCCGTCCGTTGCGGGTTTAATTATGGCTGGGGAAATAGTAAAAGATTTGATTAAATGAGCATTTTAAAATATGTCCATACATTAAATTAACATTAATTTAATAAGCTATTAATATAGTTTGTCTGGTAAGGATATATGGGCATATGTTAATAGTCTTATTATACGGCACAATTTCGGGGGTTTTTGGCACAACCTTAGGCGGATTAATAGGAATAATTTTTAATAAAAACAGTAAAAAGCTTATGGGTTTATTATTGTCTTTCGCCGGCGGCATCATGCTATCCTTGGTTGCTTTTGATTTAATTCCCGAAAGCGTTCCGCTTTCCAATGTTACATTAACGTGCGCCGCCGTAATGTTAGGGGTTTTGAGCGTTTTATTATTAAACGACATTATAGATAGCGGCTTAAAAAAACAAAAAGCGTTATTAAATGACGCTGAAAGTAAAAATAAATTTTATTTAATACGTGCAGGGCTAATGATGACGGCGGCAATCGCCATACACAATTTTCCTGAAGGGCTTGCGATAGGCGTGGGAGAAGTTATAAACAAGGGGCTGGCCACTACTATTTTAATTGCCGTACACGATATACCTGAAGGGATAGCCATGGCCGTACCGCTAAGGATAGGCGGTTTTAGCCGTAAAAAAACGGTTTTGTATTGCGCCCTCTCCGGTATCCCTACCGTTTTAGGATCCGCTCTGGGATACTTGATAGGTTATATTTCTCCCTATGTGATAGCGGCGTGCATAGCCGCGGCAGGAGGGGCTATGCTTTACGTAACCTTTTCCGAAATGTTCACAAGGGCCGGCTCTTTATATAACGGCAGGCTGCCGTTTGTAATTACTATAACCGGGCTTTTGGCAGGGTTGTTATTAGTATCGCTAGTTTAACAGTATCATAAAAATACAAGCGAAAAAGCGGACAAAATAGCTAATTTATGATAATATATTAAGTATGATTGACAAAATTTTTAATTATGAGAATGAATCAAAAAGCAAATGGGGCAAAAATTATTTTTTTGCGGGCACTTTGTTTATTATAGGGCTGACAAGCTTATGTTATTTTGTTTTCGACAACGCCTTTGCTCAAATAGCAACCGATATTCCGTTTTTGAATATTATATTGTCGGCGTTCAGGCACGGCAACGGATTGCATTTATTCGGTAATATGATAAGCCTTTTATGGCTCGGGCTTTATTTTGAAAATAAAATCGGCTCATTGAAATTTATCGCGATGTTTTTTATATTTATACTGATAGGAAATTCAGCATGCGTCATTTATTATAATTTAAAAGGTTATCAATATATCTTTAGCGGAGTCGGCGGTTCTTCGGCAAACTATGCGCTGTTTGGATTTTTCTTAATCGCGGTTATTTTTAATTTTAAAAAGCACATGTTAAAAGGAAAAAAATCAATACTGAGCTATGTTTGCTTTGTTTTTATTATATTTTTCTTCCTTTTAATTTCAGGAAATACAAGCGGCGCGTTCGCTATAAGTTTCGGCGATAATTTAGTTTCCAATACCGGCCACTTATATCCGTTTTATGCCGGACTGATTATTGGGTTCCTATACTATGTTTTAAAGTTTGTTTGGCAAATAATTTCCAAGAAAAAAGTAAATAATTCTTTAGCTGAACAACAAAACGGAATTGAATAAGAATTTTAATTTATATGCAATATGCGTTAGTAGTAAAAGTAAGGCTTTGGCTTTACTTTTTTTATTTATTGCTATAATAAATCTTATGGAAACAAGGGTTTTAAAGGCTGGAATAGAAGCGTATACAGAAGCTAAAAATATTATTTTAAACAACGGCCTTGTGGCGTTTCCGACAGAAACCGTGTACGGTTTAGGCGCGAACGCTTATTCCGATAAAGCGGTGGAAAAAATTTTTTTAGCGAAAGGAAGGCCTAACGATAATCCTTTAATCGTACATTTAGATAATATCTCTAAAATAGGCGCGGTTGCAAAAATTACCGGTACAGCGCAAAAATTAATCGATAATTTTATGCCGGGGCCTTTAACGCTGGTCTTAGAAAAAACCGATAAAATTTCCGGTTTGGTAACATGTAATTTAGATACCGTAGCGGTAAGAATCCCGCAAAACAAATATGCGGCCGAGTTTATTAAAGCATGCAATGTGCCTATAGCGGCACCTTCCGCCAACATATCGGGGCGCCCGAGCCCGACTTTAGCGCGGCATGTCTTGGACGATTTAAACGGAAAAATCCCCTTAATTATCGACGGCGGAGCTTGCGATGTGGGAATAGAGAGCACCGTTGTAGATGCGGCTGGCGAAATTCCCGTTATTTTAAGGCCGGGCAAAATAACATTATGTGATATTAAAAAAATTTGCGGCGAATGCTTTACCGGAAAGGAAACTTCAAAGGTTTTATCTCCCGGGACAAAATATAAACATTACGCGCCGGTGTGCGATATTTACCTGTTCGATAATTTATCAAAAAATAAAGCTCAGAATTTTATCGATGAAAAAACTAAAAAAGGTTTGAAAGTTTTAACAGTTTGTAAAACCAGAGAAGATTTAAATTTAAAAAATATTATTTATTACAATACGGAATCAAATTTAGCGAAAAACCTTTATTCATATTTTAGGGCATATGAAAAAGATTTCGATATAATTTTGATTGAAAAACCGGAAGATGCAGGCTTAGGTTCCTCGGTTTTGAATAGGCTTTTAAAAGCGGCGGAAGGCAAAACAATTTGATTTATAAATATGCGGCGGAATATATCGTACTGCAAACATTCTACTTTTCCGCAATCTTTATGTAACGGCTATAGGCGGAAATGAGGTTTAAATGAAAAAAGTTTTATTTGTTTGCACCGGAAACACCTGCCGCTCTCCGATGGCGGAGGCAGCGGCAAAAAATATAATCAAAAATAGAGGGCTTGAAAATATCAGAGTTTCTTCAGCGGGGATATTTGCTAACGAAGGAAAGCCCGTATCGAAAAACGCCAAAGAAGCTTTAGCGCTTTTTGGCCTTAAGACATTGCATAAAGCAAGGGTTTTAACCGAAGAGATGATTAAAAATAATACTTTTGTTATTACTATGACGAAAGAACAAAAGGAAATGTTTAGAGAATATCCAAATGTTTTTTCAATAAGGGAATACACGGGCTTAGAAGATATTCAAGATCCATACGGCGAAAGCCTTGTGTCGTATGTAGATGTGTTAAAAAAAATTATAAATGCTGTCGAAATAATTTTAAAAAAGATAATTGGAGATTAAAATCAGCATTTTAATATGGAGGAATAAATAATGAAGATAGCGGTAGCAAGCGACCATGGCGGCTATAACTATAAAAAAATAGTTTTAAATTATTTAAAAGAAAATAATTACGATTTTATTGATTTTGGCTGTGACAGTTTAAACTCGTGCGATTATCCCGATTTTGCATTAAAAGCGGCAAATGCGGTAAAATCCGGCGAATGCGGTTTGGGGGTTTTAATTTGCGGCACGGGAATAGGTATGAGTATTGCCGCGAACAAAGTTAAAGGAATTCGCGCGGCGTTGTGTTCCGACGTTTTTTCCGCTAAAATGACGCGGGCTCATAACGACGCGAATATTATCGCTTTTGGAGAAAGGGTGATTGGAGCCGGGCTTATGCTGGAAATTTTGGATGTTTTTTTAAAAACAAAATTTGACGGCGGGCGGCATGCGGAACGGCTAAAAAAAATTTTAGATATAGAAAATTTATAGAAGCCGTATATGAGCAGTGATAGCGGCTACGTGCATTTAGTCATCAATCGTGTAGGTAACTATGGCTTTGACTAAGACAATTCACTAGATTATTTGCTAACGCGTCGTCCGCTTCCTCCGCTTCCTCCGCAAATACCTGTTGCCGCTCTGAAGTTCGCAGCTTCTTATTTTGGTTTTCTAAAATTAAAAAATTCAAATATAAGGTAAAATAGAAAGGATTCCGCCGGAATCCCTTTTTTTTATTGTTAATTCATATTTTATGCCTTGTCCGAATATATATTTAAATATGTTCATATTTAAAACAGGGGAATAATATGAAAAAAATAATTATTTTGATATGCGCCGTAATATTGATGTTTGTATTTACGAATTGTTCTAAATCCAACTATGAAAATAATATCAGCGAAATAAGGGATAACATTTTTATAGGCGAAAGTGAACATTTTGAGGCGAGCGTTTATACCGGCAAAAGGGAAGACCCTTATAAAGCGGACGGTGCCGCCAATAAAATGGTATCTTATTTTTTAGTTATAATTAATCCGAAATTTGATTCAAATGAAGACGAAACAATGTATGCTAATATTATAATAAATAATAAAAACTATTCAAAAAGCATTACAAAAGATGTTTTTTACAATAAGTTTGTTTACGACTTTATCGATTTAAACACTGGCGGAAATTTTACTATTAACGTATCGCTCCAAACTTACGACGAAGATATCGCTATGACTGAATTATTTGCCGCGGGAATGAAAACATATACGGAAGCTTTATCGGAAGCCATGGTTATGCTAAAAGATAAGTTTGAGAACACAAAGGACGGAAATAAATACGCCTGCGAAATTTATGTAAGGCTTACATATTCCAAATTTATGTCAGACCAAAGGCTGTATTGGTATGTAAGCCTGCTTGATACCCAGGGGAATATTGCAGGGGTTATTATTGACGTTAATAAATAACATTTAAAAATATAAAATAATAAAATTAGGGAATAAAACCTCAATTTTTTATACTTAAATTAAGTTTTGTTTTTTTATTAAATATGATAAAATAATAATATGTCAGAAGAAAAATTGACGGATGAAGTTTCCGTTGAAGAATCTAAAGAAAAAGAATTAAAAGTTTCCAAAGTAGTTTTAAAGACAGGTTTATTAACTGCCTTGATTTTTTTATTAGTTTTAATTTTCGCGTTTACGATTACCGCTTTTGTATCTCCTAAACTTGTGTCCGATATTAGTTTTAAAATAGGCGCCAAAAATATAAGCGCGCGGTTTGCCGTGGCTCAGTACGAAAGGACTAAGGATATTAACGATTTAGCTACTGCAGTAGAACGTTCTATAAGCAGTAAAAATCATAAAAGTATAGTTAAATACAGCGAAGTATTGATAAAATTTAAAAACAAAAGCGGAAATGAAGTTTTTAGAGATTTTGCCGGTTTTAAGGATAAAATTTTAAATAGTTACTATGAAGAAAACGGTATAGATGCGGTTTCTGATTATTATAATTTTATTTACGGAAATTATGTGTATTCGTTATATAAAGTAAACGAAAAAGAAAAAGCATATGAAATTGCTTTTGAACAGATAAATGATTATGTTATTAACAATACCATAAGTAAATATATCGATGCGTATGTAAAAGATGCTAAACGTTCCGCAACGGATTTATATGTTAAGTTGGAAGAAATGTTTAACGAACTTAAGGGCGATTTCGATTATTCCGATCCGGAAAAAGCGGAAAATATCTACGGACGGAATATTTGCATAGATTTAATAAAACTGTACAAAGCTTTAAAAATGGATGACAAAGTTATTGAATGGGAAGAAGAATACGAAAACATACCTTAAAAAAGATAGGCACCTGCTTATCTTTTTAACATTAAAAGGCATTTTCTTAAACCGTAAATATTTAAAAAACATGATTAAATTTTTAACTTTCCCTTGACTGATACAGTGATGTATTGTATAATATATTTTACCTCTTAAAATAAATATACTTTAAAGACGGAGAACAAAAACATGTCCAAGATTATGAAAGAAGGTTTAACTTTCGACGATGTTTTAATGATACCTAATAAATCTGATGTTTTACCGAATGATGTAAGCACCGCGATAACGCTTTGCGAAGGAATCGATTTAAACATACCTTTAGTTTCCGCGGCAATGGATACGGTTACGGAGAACAGATTGGCAATCGCGATAGCGCGCGAGGGCGGAATAGGCATAATTCATAAAAACCTTTCTATAGAAGAACAGGCAATGAACGTCGATAAAGTTAAGCGTTCGGAGCACGGCGTAATAACCGACCCGTTTTATTTAGCGCCCGATAATATGGTTTATGAGGCAGTCGACCTTATGAAAAAATACAGGATAAGCGGCGTGCCTATTACAAAAGACGGCAAATTGGTGGGAATTTTAACTAACCGCGATTTAAGGTTTGAAACTAATTACAATCAAGAGATAAAAGAAATTATGACTAAAGACAATTTAGTTACCGCTCCTGTCGGAACTTCTTTGGCGGAAGCGCAAAAGATTTTAGGAAAACATAGGATTGAAAAACTTCCGATAGTGGATAAAAACTTTAAGTTAAAGGGTTTAATAACCATTAAAGATATAGAAAAAGCGATACAATACCCTAATTCGGCAAAAGATAAAAACGGCAGGCTTCTTGTGGGCGCGGCGGTAGGCACCGCGAAAAATACGATGGAAAGAGTGGACGAACTTGTTAAAGCCAAAGTCGATATTCTGGCTTTGGATACTGCTCACGGGCATTCAAAAAGCGTTTTCGATTTTGTTTTAAAGATAAAGGCCAAATACCCTAATGTTCCGTTAATAGCTGGAAATGTGGCGACGGCTGAAGCTGCGCGGGAATTATTCGAACTTGGTGCGGATGTGG
Source organism: Holotrichia oblita (assembly GCA_023690525.1). Lineage (NCBI taxonomy): Eukaryota > Metazoa > Arthropoda > Insecta > Coleoptera > Scarabaeidae > Holotrichia > Holotrichia oblita. The sequence goes on from JALQSN010000944.1 coordinate 13,905, forward strand.
TTAAAGTCGGAATGGGACCCGGTTCAATTTGCACTACCAGGGTTATAGCGGGCATAGGAATGCCCCAGATTACCGCGGTTATGGATTGCGCGGAAATCGCCGATAAATATAAGAAAACGATTATCGCAGACGGCGGTATTAAAAACACCGGCGATATCCCTAAAGCTATCGCCGCAGGCGCGAACGCCGTAATGATAGGAAGCTTGTTTGCCGGAACGACCGAAAGCCCGGGCGACGTGGAAATTTTCCAGGGCAGAAGTTTTAAAGTTTACCGCGGAATGGGTTCTTTGGCTGCCATGGCTGCCGGCTCTAAGGATAGGTATTTCCAAGAGGACAATGTGAAATTTGTTCCGGAGGGCGTTGAAGGGCGTGTTCCTTTCAGGGGCGCGTTATCGGAAATTATATACCAAATGGTAGGCGGCTTAAGAAGCGGTATGGGATATTGCGGGGTTAAGAATATTCAAGAACTAAGGACTAAGGTTAAATTTGTTAAGATAACTCACGCTTCCTTAATAGAAGGCCATCCTCATGATATCTTTATAACAAAGGAATCTCCTAATTATAGCAGTAAAGTTATAAATTAAAAGCGTTTTAAGCTTATCGGTACTACAGCAGGCCGCCGGACTTAGTTGAATGAACTATACTGGTTGCCTGTTCTCAACTTTAGAATTAAAATTGGTAAAATAATTTTGCCATTGCTTAAATTCTTAGCACGGAAGCCTAAGTTTTAAAAGGAACCTATGGACAAAAAAAAACTGGAAAATTTATATAAATATATTAAAAATTTAGAGCGGGTTGCAGTTTGTTATAGCGGCGGCAACGACAGTTTTTTATTGCTCCACATTTGCACGAAAATATTGGGTTTTGAAAATGCCGTCGGTATTTTTTGTGATTCCGACTTTGTAGTGGAAAGAGACAGGGAAGACGTTGTAAAAACTTACGCGAAATATAATGTTAAAATTGTAAAAATCGACCCATATATAAAGCAAATAGTTAATAACGATGTGATGAGGTGCGCGTATTGTAAAGAATATATTTTAAAAGAAATTATACAAAAGGCGCATATTTTAGACTTTACAAATATTGCCGACGGTGCTAACTGCACCGATTTATTGGATTACCGCCCCGGATTAAAAGTTTCTAACGATTTAAAAATTTTGCATCCATATATCGAATGCGATATAAACGGGTATGATATCTTGGAAATGCTGGATTATTATAAGCTTAGCGGTTTTAAAAAGCCCGCAAATGCCTGTTACGCCAGCAGGGTTAAATATGGAATCCAAATAACTCCGCTTTTAATTTCTAAAATTGCCGAATGCGAAAATATTGTATCAAAATTCGGTTTTAAAGGTTTTCGGGTAAGGGTTAATGATGATACTCTAAGGCTGGAATTAGATAAGCAGGAACTAAACACCGTAAAAATAGAAGTTTTATTGAAGATGTATGAATCTTTAAAAGATAAGTTTAAATATATAACATTGGATTTGGGTGGGTATAAATTGAGCGGTCTAAGCTAAACGAAAGATTATGCATCGACGGATACGGACTACGTGCAATATGCGGCTGTGCCGCGTATTACAATACAGCTATCTTCGCCGCATATTGCCTGTTGACCGTCTTCGCCACGTCTAATCTTTCTAATATTTATGATTTTAAGAAAGAAAAAAATATATGCAAATATGCAAATGTGAACAAATTTTAAATATGCAAATAGGTAAAATATTGGAAAAATTTAAGAATAACGAAATTGATTTAACGGAAGCGGAAAAGCTTTTAGCTTCGGCCTCTTTTACGGATATAGGTTTTGCAAAGGTTGATTTAAACCGTAAAACGCGTTGCGGGCATCCTGAAGTTATATTCTCCGAAAAAAAGACTTCCGAACAATTAAAAAAAATTATCGAAACGCTTATCGATAACGGCGAAAATAATATTATAGCAACCCGCGTTAACTGCGGACAATTTGAAATGTTAAGGCAAAACTTTAAAAATTTAGAGATAAACGAGCAGGCGAAATTATGCGTGGTTAATCCGGATTTTAAAATAAAGTATAAATCGAAAGTGGGCATAATTACAGCGGGAACTTCCGACATCGCGGTCGCCGAGGAAGCGGGGATTACCCTATCCGCTATTGGCATAGGATTTAAAAGGTTTTATGATTGCGGAGTTGCCGGAATACATAGGTTGTTTGATAATTTAGGCGCGATAAATAAATGTGATATATTAATAGTTATTGCCGGGATGGAAGGCGCTTTAGGAAGCGTTGTGGGAGGTTTGGTAAACTGCCCCGTAATTGCGGTTCCAACGTCGATAGGATACGGTTCGAATTTTAACGGGTTATCCGCGCTTTTATCTATGTTAAATTCCT
>JALQSN010000945.1:0-16196 GCA_023690525.1 Holotrichia oblita
GCGAAGATGTAGGAGACTACGAAATAGATGAGGCGGATTGGGACAACGAAAACTATAAAGTGACAGTCGCTCCTGGCGTAATGTTAGAAATCACAAGGATGTCGATCACCATAACGCCGGATGCTCTAAGCAAAATATACGGTGAGAGTGACCCTGCCTTATTCACATGCGATTTAGCTACCGGCATGGAGCCTCTACCGTTTAGCGAGACTCTCAGTAGCCTTGGAATAATTCTAAAAAGAGATACAGGCGAAGATGCGGATACCTATGAAATATCACCGGATTTTGCCGCAATGAGTGTTACGGAGACAACACCAAACACATGGATAAAAGGCAACTATACAATCACGGTGGAAAGTGGCGTTGACTTCACAATCGAAAAAAGACCTATCACTGTAAAGCCGGATGAAAACCAATTCCACATCTATGGTAGCCTTAACAACCAGCCACCCACGTTCTCGATAACTGATGGTAGTTTGGCATCCGGTGACACCATAGAGAGCGTATTTGAAGGTGAACTAGAAGTAGATGGAGACGGCAGCAAAGGTATGCACCCAATCAGACAAGGTACATTGGATACCACCAATAACTACGACATGACCTTCATCACAGGCGTGGAAATTGAAATAACCGATTTCAAAATAACCAACGTATCGGATCGCGTGTACAATGGGCAAACGCATTTCCAAACCCCCACGGTACATAGGGGCAACGATATTCTGCTAACTCAGGGCGTACACTACACGGTGACCCAATCAACAAATGTAAACGTAGGAACGGCGACCATAACAATTGCCTTCATTGATAATGCAAACAATCCATATAGAGATGAAGACCCAATATCCTGCACGTTCGAAATCCTTCACCGGCCTGTTACGGTGGTTCCAAGGTCAAATCAGGGCAAAGTCTACGGACCAACTGAACCAATAATCACCCACGAGCCCATCCCTGCCGCTACCAACCCTCTCGACAGCAGCCCCACTGCGTTCGGGCGACTAGCAAGTGACACCATCAATGTCACTCTAACGAGAACCCCTGGGGAAAATGTTGGTGCCTACGGAATATTGCCGGATTATACTGCAATGGGTGTAACACCAATAGAACCAAATACATGGATATCCGACAACTATAAAATCACGCTCCAAAGTGGCTCTAATTTCACAATCACGCCAAAACCAATCACGGTAAGGCCCATCCCACAGACTAGGGGGTTCAGCGCCAAAGATGAAGATTATCCGCTAACATACACCGTTGTTGAAGGTCTAGAATTCGGCGACACTCAAGCTACCGTATTCGATGGGGAATTGACACGAGATAACTTAATTCGCGTGAAAAACAGCTTAGAAGAAGAATTTATAGCACCCGGATCGTACCGAATCAGTCAAGGCACTTTGGCATTGAAACAACCATCCAACTACACACTAACCTTCTCAAGGGATGATATAAGGTACACCGTCAATAACATCATGCCAATTCTAAGCGTTACATGGATATCGAATTCGACCAAATTACAAAGTCCTACAAAAGCACCAATCGAGCCTGAGCCTGGCGTTGATTTCGAGGTGAGAGTGCCTAGTGAGACGTCCGATGTCTACATAGTATTGATACCGAACATACATTACATGGTCACATACAGTAATAATACTGAAGTTGGTCAGGCAAAAATAAGCGTAATAGGCATAGGCAGTTATGCCGGAAACACAGGCACCACAACATTCAACATTGTTGCTGGCGGCGGCGTCAGTGGCGGCGGTGGCGGTGGTGGCGGCGGTGGCGGTGGTGGCGGTCCAACCCCAACCCCAACCGCAACTCCGACTCCCGACCCCAACACTAAGGATGATGAGGAAACGACTAACATAGGTGGTACAGAAGTGACCACGCCAATCGGGCAACCACCCACGGATAATGGCGGCGGCACCATGAACATTCCCGACGGTGGCAATGCTAAAACGGAACAAGGTGTGCAAGTGGTTCTCCCACCCGGCAGCAGTGTTTGCAAAGAAACCGGAGCAATCATAATCCCCGACGGCAAAACTGGGCTCATAACTTATACCGACGGAACAACTAGCACGGTATATGGCTGGTGTGTAATCTTCCCCGACGGCCGCGTGCACTGGAATTACCCGATCTTTGATGTGAACCCGTTTATTGATGTAAGTGAAAATCAATGGTTCTATGACCACGTAGAATACGGCTACATAAACAATATACTCCGAGGCATAGGGTTCGATATATTTGGTCCTGATAGCGATATGACTCGTGGAATGTTCGTAACCGTGCTATGGCGCATGGAAGGAAATCCGAGTGTAGGTAATAGAGACCAGTTCACAGACGTGCCAACCAGCGAATGGTACTCGCAAGCAGTTGCATGGGCAGCTCACAATGGCATCGTAAATGGTGTGGGGCAAGGCAGATTCGCCCCTGAAGATAGCGTAACGCGAGGACAAATGGCAACCATGCTAGTGCGATATATTCGCTTTTTAGGATTAAACGTGGACGTCCCTGAGGAGGAGTACGTTGAATTCCCGGACAGCTCGGAAATCGACGGCTATGCACTCGAAGGCGTGCAAATTCTCAACAGAATGGGTATACTGACAGGTAAAAACCATGGTTTAATCGACGCCCAAGGCACAGCCACTCGCGCCGAAGTATCTACAATGTTGCGTAGATACAGTGAAATGAATTTGCAGTAGACATGATATTATGACCGCAAAATCCCCGCCAATTCAATGTGAAATTGGTGGGGGTTTCATTATGCTAGAGTTATCTACTAAATCTCCGGTATAGCCTTCCTTTTGTAGGCGTAAATTCGGAAATTTCCACTACTCTAATAAACTTGATAGCTACAAGAGCCTGCGCCGCCAGTAAATTATCTTCTATGTGTTATTTTAATTCGTTTCCGAGAAATATCTCTTGCTGAATCATATTCACTCATGAGCAATAGCTCGTCGATTCTCCATCCAAGCATCATGGGCCATTCATAATCATTTTTGTCCACCTTTATTTTCCTGACTCCGAGCACGCGAATACTTATCGGGTATTCTCCCCAAAAGCAGGGTAGGATTATAGTATTGGTCGCAAATCATCTGCTTTAAAGCGTTTTTTGATTGAAACCGAAATCATTTCATGGTCGTCACGGATATTCAACCCGAAGAGGTTGGCGTGAAAAGACTATTGTTGAGTCTAATGAGCCGTTGAATACACTCACAAGATAACAATCCCAAATACGTATAAGTGCTTGCAAGTACTTATAAAAGCTGTAAAGAAGTAAAATAAAGGGTGATTTGACGTTTTATGCATAATAAAACCGCCAAAATATAAATTTCAGCGGTTTCTGTTTGGAGCGGGAAACGGGGCTCAAACCCGCGACCTCCACCTTGGCAAGGTGGCGCTCTATCAGCTGAGCTATTCCCGCGTGCTTTTGAATTTAATACATTTTGTTTGGCGACCCTGAACGGGCTCGAACCGTCGACCTCTAGCGTGACAGGCTAGCGCTCTAACCAACTGAGCTACAGGGCCAAACACCATAAACCAAGAAGAGTTTTTCGCAAATTTTTCAATCTTGCGAAATTCATTATACACCAACCGCAGCCCTAATGTCAATAGTATTTTGAGATTTTTTTTGAAGAAGTTTTCTCGGTAGCTTAGGGATGTGATTTTTGCGCTATTTTTTATGCATGGTGCGTCTATATTGTACTTGTCATGTCACATAATTGTATTATTCAAAAATCTTTGTAAAGTTTATGTAAAGTTTCAAAAACGACTTGACAAATCTCACCAAATATTGTATACTTTATAGTAAGGATATTCTTGGGGAGGTGTTTGCATGGCTAAAAAGCATCAAGATGATGAAGAACGTATACGTATTTTTCCTATTTTCTCTCCGGCTAATGAAAAATTAGGAGTAACTAGAAAAATAAAAGAATTTGTAGAAGGAATTTTTAGCGAACCGGAAATTCAAGACGATGAGTCGGCAGGAAGACCATCTTTTTTTCCACTTCTTGGTCCAATGCTTTCTCCCATTAATAGAAGATTTAACATAACGGATAGATTTAAAAATATAACGGATATATTCAAAAAACCTAAAAGCGATGGAGATACCTCAAAAGGAACAGAAGAACCACTCAAAGAAGATATCTTAACAGAAGTACAGGACCCTAACCAAGATATAATTGATCGTCTAAAAGAAATTTTTAGCAACGAAAATGCAGATGCAGATTTATTACAAGAAGCAGAAACGAAGTTATGGCGACTAATTGACCAAAAAGAATACGGTTCTGTTAGAGAAGTTTTAGTATATGCATTAGGTGAAGTGCAATACGGCAACTATGATGAAGATGTTAGAACACCGGTTATTAATGATACACTAGGTCAGCTTATGTTCGAGCCTGACGCGGCAGAAGTAGTAGCGGAGGTACTAACATGGCACCACAATCCAGATATACTTGCTGAGAATCTTATACATATCACGGGCAATATTCCAGCAGCGCAAAAACTATTAGGTTTTTATGGGTTAAATGAAGAAAACGAAAGCTTTCCTTATGAGCAACACGAACAACAAGCGGGAAAGCTTATTAGTATATTGCAGGAACATTATAGCGGTATTCTGCCGCACGATGCCGCTGTTCATAAAGACATAGGCACAATGCGGTCTCTCTATAATAGCAAAGTTTCAGAAGAGAAATATCTTCCCCTTGTATTTTCTGAGCAACAAATTCAAGAATGGGACGATTTGGCTCACGATAAAGGTATTGAACCTATTAGCGTAATCGAATTGGAAAAAGTGAGCAAAACCACTGAGTTCAGTGGAGTAGATGCTAGGGCACTCTTTGCCGCTCATATACCGATGCTTATCGAAGAACGCGCTCTAGACCAAGAACTAGCAGCAAAAATGGCGAGATATCCAGTGTTAAAAATGCAATGTGAAGATTTATATGATACTTTTGATAAGCTAGCCATAGCATTTGGAGATTTTTGTGCGCCTTATCTTGAAATCACAGAAGAAAACCCGGTTGAATATACAAAGTCAAATACAATAATCAACGAGCAATTTTTAAAAGATATATTTGAAGGGAAGGATAATGCCGCCATCATAACATTATTGGCGGGATCCGATGGAATCAGAGAAAGTTTGGAAAAAGCTAAAGTTCCAAACTGGGAAGTAGAGTATCAGAATAAAGCTAAAGCTATGCTTGACGAAATCGCTCAGCTTGAGCTTGACCTTTCTATTGCTGATGAGGCGAAATTCAATGGGCAATTATTTCTTGATAATATTGCGGATTATGGAAACATAGAAGAACTCTTTTCAGGCCTAATAAATTCAGAAATTAACGCTCAAATACAAAATACAGTCGACAGAGCTTATGATGATTTCAATAAAAAACTGGCTACTGCCAGCAAGGAAATGAGCGAAACATATTTTGGTGGGAAAAGAGCGCCTGATCTTGGAACGTATAGAGAGGGCCTAATAGAGCACTTGGTGTATGATGATCCTATAGATAAAATTCTCACCAATTTATCATTGGATGACGCAGCAAAAGAAACTGAATTAAACAAGTTAAGAGAAGCAGCTGCAAAGAAGTTAGAAGAAATAACTGCAATTAAAAATGAAATAGTAGCGTTTAGCAAGTTGCCCATAGACTATAACCACCGTGCTGATAACCAAGCACTATTCCCAGGGCACATTAATTCTTTTGAAAACTTGGAAAAATATCAAACGGGTATTGTGAGTGCTATCAACGCTAAAATTGAAGAAAAACAAGCAGCTTTGGGCCAATATAGCTTTGAACAATACGACAAGCAATTTAAAGCAGCTTATTTCTATGAGCAAGATGCTATTAACGCTTTGCCGATGGAAGGAATCATAGATAGATTTGTAGTATCCGGTGCGCTTACTCAAAGTAATGGTATAGATACCTTCATTCTCGAACACGGAATACAGGGCGAGCTAGATGCAATGAAAGGAATGCAAACAAATTTACGTACATCAACAGGAATTGTAACAATTCCCGGTATAGCAACATACAAAGCAGGCTTTGAAAAGATGGCTCCGGAAGTATTCACTAACGAAGAAGGCAAAGATAGCTACTTAGTAAAACAGGATTACTTAATATATATTGAAGATATTGAACAAATGCATATACACGCTTGGAAAAAAGCAGTAGCGTCTGATGAATTTGCCAATCGCGTATTCTGGTTGGAGAAAGGGATTCATTATAATGATACGGCTAAGATAAAATTGTATAACATGTATGGATCAGAACTGGTTGACGCAAAAAGAATACAGACACTTGTCGGATTTGAGGGTGAAGCCACTTATACTGAAAAGATTCTGTTTTTTGCAGAAAACCATGGATTCTATCTCAATGATAAAATAGTTAAATTTGCGGAAGAAAAAGGCTATGAGCCCAAGGGAGCAGAACTTTCCGCTCTAACATTGGAATGGATAAAAGATAGTGGAATTATCCAAAGCATCGACCCGGTGGCTACAGCGAAGCAGATTTGGGGAGATAGCTACGAACCTAAAGCCGAGGAAGAAAAGGCCTGTCTTGATAATGCCCAAAAATTGATGGATTCAATTGATTCAATTGTGGCAGAAGCTAAGAAATTAGACAACGACATGAACCAATACATAACAAACTGGACAAAGGTTATTGGAAAAGACGCAGCCATAGCTCATTTCGTACAAACCTACATAAACAATAACGAAGAACTTAAAAAAATACCTGAAGAATCAAAACAGCTAATGGAAGCAAGCAAGCTTTTGGTAAGCAAGTTCGCAACCGAAAAAGAGAGCTACAAAAATGAAACAGAAGCGCTTGCTGCGAAAATTCCGGGGTCTACAAAACCACTTTTTGATCAATATGGTGATCTTGTAGCAGTACAGGAAAAAGTATTACCGGCATTACATAAACACATCATTGGCGAAATTTACAATCTAACTTATGCCGGCCTTGAGAATCAGCTAACGGATGTTAGTGTAAAATTGGCTGCATATCTCGGTGAGGAGCTCCCGAATCTTGAAAAATCGTTTGAAGCCGCAATCCTCGAAAGCAGCTTTAAGTATGGCCCTATGGATAAGATTATGGATTCTGAAACAATGACGGTAGAGGAAAAAATAAAAGCATTAGAAAAGTTGAAGGGCGGCCCGCTGTCACTAGATATAGCTACATACAAACAACAAGCGGAAGAAATTGCAAAATTGCCGATAAACCCCGACGACAATGCACAGTTTATTGCACTTGCTCCCCAATTCGCAATCCTCGAGCAATACCGCGATTGCATAGCGCAGCACCTTGACGCTACGATTCAAACTAACATTGAAACTTTGGAAAAAGGCAATGAGTTTCAACAATTAGATAAAACATTTAAAGCGAGCTATTATATCGACAGTGCATCTATTGCAAGCTTGAAGCCTGAAGAGATTCTAAACAACTTTGTTGCGCATGGCACGCTTGAAAGAAGAGAGGGCGACCTTGAAAGCGCCATACAAGCTAAAGGAATAATCGGCGAGCGGGAAGCAATGCGAGCCATAAGCGCAGACAGTGCGGCACAAGTTGCCTTTGCATCTCAGCTTGAAGAATATCGTAAACAATTCGATGAGAAGGCAGACGATATGTTCCCGAATGGTGATAGAAAAGCCTACATGAAAAACTTTGACAGCATTGTACAAACGCAAAAAGAAGCAATGCAAATAGCGTTAAATCCTGAAGTGTATCAATCGCGTATGCAGTGGTTAGAGTTAAACATTGATTGGCGTGATAAGGTCACTCAAGCGATATATGAAACTTATAAGAAACAGATAGTTGACGCAAAAGAAATAGCTGCAATTGCCGATATCACTGATGACCCTTACAAACTCTATGCTGAAATAATGAAATTCGCACAAGAAAATGGATTTGACCTCAATGATAAAATAGTTAAATTTGCAAAAGAAAAAGGCCATGGACCCAAGGGGGCAGAACGTTCCGCTCTATCATTTGAGTGGATAAAAGATAGTGAGATTATACAAAGCATCGACCCAGTGGCTACTGCAAAGCAGATTTGGGGAGATAGCTACGAACCTAAAACTGAGGCAGAAAAGGCCTGCCTTGATAATGCCAAAAAGTTGATAGGTTCAATTGATGCAATCGTGACAGAAGCTAAGACATTAGACAAGGACATGAACCAATACATAACAGACTGGACGATGGACATTGAAAAAGACACATCCATAGCTGATTTTGTACAGAACTACATAAAGAATAACGAAGAGCTTAAAAAAATACCTGAAGAATCAAAACAGCTAATGGAAGCAAGCAAGCTTTTGGTAAGCAAGTTCGCAACCGAAAAAGAGAGCTACAAAAATGAAACAGAAGCACTTGCTGCGAAAATTCCGGGGTCTACAAAACCACTTTTTGATCAATATGATGATCTTGTAGCAGTACAGGAAAAAGCATTGCCGGCATTACATAAACACATCATTGGCGAAATTTACAATCTAACTTATGCCGGCCTTGAAAATCAGCTAACGGATGTTAGTGTAAACTTGGCTGCATATCTCGGTGATGAACTCCCGGACCTTGAAAAACCGTTTGAAACCACAATCATCGAAAGCAGCTTTAAGTATGACCCTGTGGATAAGATTATGGATTCTGAAACAATGACGGTAGAGGAAAAAATAAAAGCATTAGAAAAGTTGAAGGGCGGCCCGCTGTCCCTAGACATAACTACATACAAACAACAAGCGGAAGAAATTGCAAAATTGCCGATAAACCCCGACGACAATGCACAGTTTATTGCACTTGCTCCCCAATTCGCAATCCTCGAGCAATACCGCGATTGCATAGCACAGCACCTTGACGCTACGATTCAAACTAATATTGAGGCTTTGGAAAAAGGTAATGAGTTCTACCAATTAGATAAAGCATTTAAAGCGAACTATTATACCGACAGTGCCTCTCTTGCAAGCTTGCAGCCGGCAGAGATTCTAAACAACTTTGTTGCACATGGCACACTTGAAAGAAAAGATGGAGACCTTGAAAGCGCCATAAAAGCTAAAGGAATAATCGGCGAACGGGAAGCAATGCAAGCCATAAGCGCAGACAGTGCGGCACAAGTTGCCTTTGCATCTCAGCTTGAAGAATATCGTAAACAATTCGATGAGAAGGCAGACGATATGTTCCCGAATGGTGATAGAAAAGCCTACATGAAAATCTTCGACAGCATTATACAAACGCAAAAAGAAGCAATGCAAATAGCGATAAATCCTGAAGTGTATCAATTGCGTATGCAGTGGTTAGAGTTAAACATTGATTGGCGCGATGAAGGCACTCAAGCGATGTATGGAACTTATCAGAAACAGCTAGTTGGCGCAGAAGAAATAGCTGCAATCGCCAATATCACTGATGACCTGAAACTCTATAATGAAATAATCACATTCGCGCAAAAATCGGGATTTGCCCAAGAAGGCACCCTCGCCGATTGGACACTCGAAGAAAATCTACAAATATTCAAAGCTCTTCAAGACAGTAGCATCTTTGGAAATAGTGACCCCAATCTCACCGCGGCGGAAATTTGGAAGGATGGCATCGCGCGGCCTGAAGGTGTTGAGGACGTCCCTTATGCGGAGAATTGCGAAACAGTGGCGAACGGTATTAAATATCGCATAAACGTTCTAACAGACGCCCAAAATACGTTGCAAGTCCCAATGGAACAAAAAGAGCAATGGTCAGCAATCAATAATGATGAAAGTGCAGTTAAATTCATAAGTGAATACATAGAAGCAAACTTTAAAGAAAAGCCTACGGCAGAAGAGCTTAACAAGCACTTAGCAAGTTCTATGGAAACATTCCACACAGGATTCGAAAAGAGAATAGGAAGAATCGAAGGAAAACTTCACGGATGTGGAGAACTCCTAAAACCTGCATATGAAGAGTTTGTAGAGGCACAAAAACAGGCAACAACAGCAGTGCAGCAAGCACTAATCAAAATGCAGAAAAAAACTCATGATAGCATCAATGACCAGCTATCTGGGATAACCCAAGAATTGAGCAATACATACCTAGCAGAAGGAATCACGCTTAATCTTGAAAAACCTGACGGTGCAATCTTGGGTAAACTTGCGTATAAGGACATAGAAAAAATCCTTGCCAGCGATTCACCGGATAAAGCAGCGGCACTGCAAGCGCAAAAAGATGGTCCGATGGAAGGAATGGCAGACACAACTGCATTGAAAAAACAAATGGAAGAAATAGCGATAAGCATCAAAGGAAATCCGCAGTTCGCCACCCTTGCTAAAAAAATCAGTACCTTTGAAGCATATCAAAAGGGTATCGCCGCAAAAGTGCATGGAAAAATTGATGAATGCATAAAGGACATCAATGATATCGAGAAGTTGCAAGCTACAATGGCTCGGAGCGAAGAGGCATTTAAAGAAATTGCCACAGAAGAAGATGCAATGAATTTCCTAGATTCATATGTAGCTAACTGCCTAGAAAATAAACGTTTTTCAAAGAAGCCAACGTTAGCGCAATTATGCAAGGCAATGGCAACGGATTTTGAAAAGAGGCAGCAAGGATTCGCGCTTAAAGTAAAAGGTTATAGTGAAAAAATTCCGGGTGAAAAAGTGAACCTAGAAACAAAATACCAAGAGTTTCTAACAGCACAAGAACAGGCGGTAGGAGTAATAGAGCAAGCCATATTGAAAGCTGTGGAAGCCAAAAAACATCGAAGTGAAAACACAGTCCAAGATCTGAGCGCTGTGGGTTACACACAGAAAGGGGAAACCAACATGAGTAAAGAACTATTTGGAGGCATTATTGATGCCGTAAATGAAGAATCAGTAATTCCGGCTGAAGCAGGAAAAAAACTATCACCGCTTGATGAAGCTAAGAAGGCTGCGGAAATTGCGAAGACGGCGAAGGTCACGGATGTTGGGACTGTTGAGGCATCAGGCAACCTGAACCAGTTGAGGCGTTTAAGACTGGCAGAATGGGTTTACGAGATGGAAGCACAAAGGTTCGAAATTCGTAATCCTGGTTCAGAGTACAACAAGTTTGTGAACGAAAGCATAAAAAACAAGCAAGCAGCGCACGCAAACGAAATCAAGAGTTTACTAGAATTGCATAAAAACGCAAAAATTGATCCAGAATTTAAGAAGCAGTTGAAAGAACTGCTAGAGCAGCCGGGAGCAGACATTGAGGAATTGCTCGATTTCCACAAAAACTCGACAATTGACGAACAATTCAAGACCGATTTGTGCGAGCTGATAGATGGGCACAAAGAAGATATTGATAAAGCAAAAGCAAAATACATATCAAAGAATGAAAGACAAGATGAAAAGCTTAAAGATTTAATAAAAAGTGCTAAAGAGGAAATAGATCTTCTGTCAGAGATAGAGGAAGTTCACGACAAAATCGGAGCATCGGGCACAACATGGGATGCAGCGATTGAAGATGCTGTAAACAAATTCAACACTGACGGAGGAACTGCAAAAAACACTTACGACCAAGCACTTGGAGCACAAAACACTGTGTATAAAGAAAAATGCGGAACTTTAATCAGTAACTTTAATGCTGATTGCCAAGAAAAAGAGATTGAAAGCGATTATGCAAAGGTGTTAGAGCAGTTCGAAGCGGCAACAGGCGAGGTCGGCACAAGAAACCTAGCTGTGCTTAAAGCGGACATAGGAAATAAGACAACGGCGCTCTCTACCTTCATAGATGATTCACAAGACGACAAGGTGACAGAAGAAGGCAAAATGCGCAAAGCTTGTAACAAAAAAACGGAAGAGATTCAAGAGTTAGAAATTAGCGGAAAAGACGATATAGAAAAACTAGTAGATCTAGCTAAAAAATTAGAACTATCATTAGAAGACATAGACCTTCAACCGGCAGAATTAGCGAAGCTTCAGCCAAGAGCTTTTAAAAACGCTATTCAGAACATTAAAGACAATATGGTAGACAAAGTTGAAAAGCAATACAAAAAAGATTTAAGGGTATTCCGTGAAGAACGCGAAACCGCTGAACTGGAAGGCACAGCGGTACTCACAGCAGCAATAGAGAAAGCTAAACTGGAGTATGAACATGAAAAGGCAATCCAGGAAATAAACAACAACCTTTCAAATGACCAAAATAAAGTGCAAGAAAACTATCAAGACGACATAAAAACAGCGGGAAATGCTTTTGAAAATGCTTATGAACCAGATGCAGCTAAATTGGATGAAAAGATTGAGAACCTCAAGAAAACGGCAAATGCAGAGGTTCCTGGTGCTGGCGTACCCACTGTGGATGATGTTGTCAATGCTGCTACATCTGTGAAGGGTAAACTAAGTGTAGTTAGAGCAAAGAAAGAAGAGCAACTCCCCCAGCGGCAGGAAGTATAGTTATATAAGAACCATAATAAAGAAATAAAAGAAACAGCGTTTGCTCCTAAAGCAGACGCTGTTGTCACGTTATACAATAATAGTTTTGAAAACTCTATCGCAATCGCACATACTTTTAATCATTATTCCATTTTCTTTCCACGCGTCTTCTGTTTTAGTTTCAAAAACTTCGGCCTATCAATAAAATCCGTTTTACTATAATAAAAGCTTTTCTTAACATCGCGCCACATAAAAGGCGCATGTGGAGCCATAAACGGCACGCCAAAGCTCTCGCTGGAAATCATCTTTGCAACCACAACAAAAGCCCCATCGCCAGCCCGGGTAAACCGAAAATCCCTGCCGTCACAATTAAAAATATCTGCACAATACGCATAGGGTTAGTCACAGTATAGTCAGGCGCAATGTAGCTCGTAAGCAAAGAAAGAGTGGCAATAATCAACATCAACGTGCTAAAAATCCCCGCTGCCACCACGGCCTGACCAATAATCACACCACCCGCCATGCCTATCGCCACACCCACTTCTCTAGGCACGCGCAAAGCACTTTCTCGAAACAACTCAATAAGAATCACCATAATTAGCGCCTCGGTAAGTGCATTGAACGGCACATTCGCCCTGAGTACTGCCAGAGTTATCGTGTACAGCGGCGAAAGCATTTCCGTATTGAACGAAACCACCGCCACATAAAGCGGCATCAGCACGAACATCGCAAACATCGCAATATAACGCAAAAGTTTGGAATACGCACCAACGAACTTATTATCATATAAATCATCGCCCGAAGTCAAATATTCTGAAAATGTCTTAGGCGCAACTAGCGCCAGACCGCTCCCTTCCATTAGAATAACAACTTTACCCTCCATTATGGCACCGCAAGCCATGTCACTACGCTCAAGAATCCCCATCTGTGGAAACAAGCTCCACTTCCCCTTCGTCATAAACTGTTGCAATTCGCCTGAATCCAATATACTGTCAACATCAATCTCGTTTAATCGTTTAGCGACTTCTGCAACACATTCATCATTCGCTACATCTTCCAAATAAAATATCATAACATTCGTCTGTGTCCGTTTTCCCACCTTAAACGAATCAGTTTTCAAACGATGGTCCTTAATACGATAACGAATCAGTGAAAGGTTCACGTCCATATTCTCGGAAAAGCTATCTTTCGGCCCACGCAAAGCATAGCTAATCTGCGGATTCTCTACGCCCCTAGACTGCACCTGCTTCGTGTTAAGAATCACATATTCCTTCGAATTAGGGAGCACCACCACAGAATGCCCGTTAAGAACCTCACCCTCGATTTCATTAGGGTTATCTGATATTTTCATCTCGTCCATCTGCAAAATCGACGTAGTTAAGGCCTCCGCCGTAATCGTTGCCACAGTCCTCGCAATATGATGCAATAATGGACGAATAACAAAATCCGATAAACTCCCTCTCTCTGTCAATTGCGGTACAAAAAGAATGGTTATATCGCCCGAACGAGTGTTTATCTTACGGCTCATAATAGAGCTATTCCTATCTAGAATATTATCTATCAATTCTCGCATCCACGCTCACCTCCATATCCATATCCACGAAAACTTTGTCCCAATCCAAATCATCGAAGCTAGAACCAAATTCCGCCTTGTATACCCGCCAAAAATCCAAATAATCACAGCCATACCAGTGTTGCGCACGATAGATTTCCGTGTTTATATCACGCATAATTTGCGTTTCAAGCCGTTGCTGTAGCTGTTCAGTATTAGGTTCCTCAAGCGAATCATTGGCGTATAATATTTTCGCGTCCACCACTAATCTAATATCAAACCCATCATAACGGGCGATTATCTGCCTGTTTTTTAACGTTGCCTCAACGTGAAAACCATCTATCTCATAAATCGCGGTGGCCTTGCTGGCACGCAGAAACAACAAACCATTCTTATCACTAGAGGAGAGGGAGCCCACACGCTGAAGATTCTTAAAAATAGCATAATCTCCGATTTGTGTCTGTCCATGACTAATACTCACAATCGGAAGAACAAAATGCGGATTACCTGCACTAACACTCTGCAAAATATCTTGCATCCTAACGCCGATATCGCGCCCCGAACGTGGCGAACTTTCCATAGTTTTCTCAATAGACGTACCAATAAACAAACTGTGTTCAGCTTCTAATTCAACTAAATCTGCCACATTGGGCTCATCCGTTGTAAACATAAAAACACTCTTGCGATATCTATCGTCAGCACGAATTTTATTAAGAAAAATCCCGAAAGCATCAGAATTGTCACTAAGCCCATCCCCTATAATCAGTGCATACATAGAAGCAAGATGCAGCTGATAATCACTCACCCGATTCAAATTTTCCGCCGCGTCATTCCAACTTTCGCCACTCGCGCGCAAATGACTGCTCCGAGCTTCCAGTTCAGCCTCAAGTCCCCTAACTGCCGCTATTTCCGTAACCAGTTCATACGAATTTTGGTTATAATCCGCAAGCATAGAAAGTACAATATTTCTCTCTTGTATATCCAACGCATCCCAACATCCCGTCAGCGAAATACAGAGAACCACAGCAATAATAGCATGCAGCCACCTGCGCAATTTTGCGATGATAAGCAATAAAACTGGAATAACAACGGCAGCGATAACGCCTAGAGTATTAATTAACACCGTATCAAGCGGGACGAACACCGCAATCATGAACGCCGCAAGCGCAGACCAATAAGTTGTCCTTGCATACTTAATATTCACATCGATCGCATGTTTAATAATCGTCCCCACAGCCAACACTGCAAACAGCCAACAAGCGATAAAAATGAAATCCATACGGCTCACAAGCTGCAAATAAGGCGCGCGTGTCTCGCGGATAGCGGCAAAAAGGGGAGAGGAATAAGTCTTCGCCTCACTAACCCCCAAGATAGCAAAAGTGCTAATTGAAGACAAAATAAAAACAACTGCACCGCATAATAGTCCCATTATTGGCGCAGTATAACGGTGTTTTTCTTTTGAAAGCGGTATTATGTTCAAAATTGCTATCCCAAAGAACGAACTGCTCACCAAATTTGCGCTATTAAAAAAATCTCCCCATATTTTGTGTTTCCACTAATGGCAAAATGTTCAAAGTGGAACCTGCTGTAAGCATAATAGATGTAATAATCACGATAGCGATCAGAACGAGCAACCCCCAAAACTCCAAAATACGCGCCTGATTCGTCAGTCCCTTGCTTCCGGCATAGCTGAAAACCAAAATCAAAGCGAACACAATCGCCCAAAGTGGCGTGCGAGGCAAATATTCCGCCCTTATAATGATGGCACACGTCCTCGTGAACGTAGCAAGCGTGAGTGCAAAATATATCGCGTAAAACTTGTTAATTACCCATCCAAGCGG
This sequence comes from Holotrichia oblita, assembly GCA_023690525.1. Classification (NCBI taxonomy): domain Eukaryota; kingdom Metazoa; phylum Arthropoda; class Insecta; order Coleoptera; family Scarabaeidae; genus Holotrichia; species Holotrichia oblita. Next base: position 15,737 of record JALQSN010000945.1, read on the forward strand.
TTTGCCCACGATTTCCTTTCCATAATCACGCATGGGCAGTTCAGGTGAGTGCAGTCCCAACCAAATCCACGCAAGAAGAGGTAGGAGGACAAAACCGGCAGAAATAACGATGGCAATCCATCCACACGAATCCCCAATTTGTGCTGGAATATTCGCTATATTCACGCCACCAACTATAATGGTAAAAATTATAAAGAATATTTGTCTGGATGTAACTTTTTGCATACTCACACTCCCTATAGTGATATTTTTTGCAACTTTTGTTAAAATATTCCCGGTTTTTTAATTTGACAGAACTACGCGTCGGTCATATAATGTAAAAAAGAGGGAGGGTAGAATTCAAAGTGAAAATTTTCTTAGATGCAGGTCATAATAACAGCGGTTGGGACACCGGCGCAACAGGCTTTGGCCTACGCGAGCAGGACGTAACATGGGGCATAGCGATGCTGGTGGCACAAAA
>JALQSN010000946.1:0-16181 GCA_023690525.1 Holotrichia oblita
TAACCACCATTAAGGAAGCAAACGTATTATGGACTCCTACATACAAGAATACAACGCGAAATTCGCTCTTCCGATTAATCATAACAAATCTGTGTTTGAAAAGCAACCGGATTTAGGTACCATGCACCAGATTTTGGCTGTATTGTCGCCTCGAGTTATTGATGGTGGGCATTGCATAAAGTTTGAAAACAAGTATTACAAAACGATGGATGCCTGGGGGCTCCGGGTGTATTACCATCGCGGTGTGAAAGGTCTGGTTATTAAGACCTTCACCGGTGAACTGCTCTTTAGCACAAATGATAAAATCTATGCTTTGGATGAGATTCCCATACATGAATCAATTTCACGAAACTTTGACTTCAAACCAGCGGCGGAAAAACCAGTAAAAAGAAACATCCCTTCGCCAAGACATCCTGGAGGAGAAAACGTTTACCAAACATCTCGCTTATGACTTTTTACCGGAGAATATGGCCATGTAAATGAAGGACGTTCTTATAATGTTTAACAAACCTTGAAAAAGGTCTATTTGTTGTACCCAAAAACTGAACAGCCGTTAAAATGAATGGCATTGGTGGGATTTGTTCAAGGCATCGGCTTCGCCGGTGCTAATAAATTAAATTTTTCGGGACATTTTCAAAAACGCTTTACACAAAAAATTTATTTCGATGTTGTTAACTTGTATAATGTCTCCTTATGATTAACTTATGAAAATGTCACTTTTGTGGGCATCCTTAAATTATGAAAGAAGGTAAAATATTATTGTCACAAGAACAACTCAAAACTTATAAGGTTATTAATAGCTTTATTGATCACTCTATTTCCAGACAGCAAGCTGCTGAGTTACTTGGTTTATCTATACGCCAGATTACACGTTTAAAGAAAGGGGTTTTACAATCTGGTGCCGAATCTCTGATTCACAAAAATACAGGTAGAAAACCGTCTCATGCTTTTTCCCAAGAAAAAAAGGAAGAAATCCTTGCCATCCACTCTCTGCCAGAGTTCGAACAGGTTAACTTCCTTCATTTCCAAGAAATACTTGCTGACAGATATGATATTACTATATCATATACGCCTCTTATTATTCGAGCCTTGTGGCTCGGTATTCGAACAAGGGAAGAAAAGGCTATAATCCTATCATGATGTATGCTACACTTACCTACGCAGGCATGCGGGAGTAAGAGCAGTTGATCGAATCGTTGAATTATGCGAAAGAGATATCGCCTTCATCTGGCTTACAAAGGGACTCAAACCCAAACGTGATGCCTTTTATGATTTCATCAAAGATAAACTTACCGGTGAAATCTTGGATGACTTACATTATCAGTTCCTTTACAGATTACAAAAAGAAGGATTGATCACATTAGAAGCATTATTTATTGATGGTACAAAGATAGAAGCCAATGCCAACCGCTATACCTTCGTTTGGCGGGGGAGTATCAATTACCATCTGGCTGGACTTCTGGATAACATCGATGCTCTTTATTCAAGATATAACACGCTGCTTTCAGAAGGTGGCTATGATCAGAAATACAGTCTCGGAAAGATGCAGATGTTTGTCATCGAAGGAATGGGCCGTGTCCGGGAAGTGATTGAAAAGAATCGAAGACGAAAACTGACAAAACATAAGAAACTATCTAATAATGCCTTGATTGAAATCGATCATTGTTCTCCTATGGAGCTGCTGCAGCTCCAAACAAATCTGACAAAGATCGCTAACGGAGAAGGACTCGCGTTCCGGGTCGGAAAAGGAAAACGCAAGTCCGAACTACAGCAACTGTATGAAGAAATCGAAGCTTGCGGGGAAAGATTGCTAAAATATAAGGAATGCTATGAAATTCTGGGAACGAACCGGAACAGTTATTCGAAAACCGATATCGCAGCCACCTTTATGCGGATGAAAGACGATCATATGATGAATGGCCAGCTAAAACCAGCCTACAATGTACAGATAGCGGTGGAGAATTACTTTATCATCCACAGTTATATAAGCAATGACCGAACCGATTACAATACTCTGATACCGGTACTTGAGAAGCATCGTGTAGCCTTTCATGCTTATCCCAAAGAAGTGACAGCCGACAGCGGTTACAGTAGTGAAAAGAATCTGCTTTATCTAAGGGAGCAAGCGGTCAAGAGCTACATAAAGCTCCAGACACACGAAAAAATGAAGACCAGAGCATACAAGGAAGATATCGGAAAGCATTACAACATGATGTATATGGTGGAAGATGGTACACACTATTACCGCTGTCATGACGGGAGACGTCTGGATCATATCCGGACAGAAACCAGTAAACAGGAAGGCTACACACGAACGATAGAGGTGTATGGATGTGAAGATTGCAGTGGGTGTGAACACAAAGCCCGGTGTCTGTATAAATATGATGAAGTACGTGATGCGGCAAAGAATAAGGCAATGAAGGTAAATGAAAACTGGGAGGAACTCAAATCAGAATCCCATGCCAATATAGAAAGTGAACAGGGTATCCTGAATCGACAGATCCGCTCCATCCAAACGGAAGGTCATTTTGGAGATATTAAAGAAAATGATAATTTCAGACGATTCCATTATCGTTCCTCAGAGAAGGTCTATAAAGAGTTCATGCTGTATGCTATTGGACGAAATATAAATAAATATCACCGATTTATAAATGGCGAATTGAAGAAATACGAAGGAAAATCTGAGCAGGACGTAGCATAAGAAAAAAGATGCATCAGAAGAGAAAAACCTTTCTTTTTTGCACCCTAAAATAAAAATCGCATAGAAACAATCAAATAAAAAGTAACCCCAGATGAAAGTCAAAATGCATATAAGCATGATTTCATCTGGGGTTGCCTTTATTTTGTATCTGAGGGGCAAAATCTGTATTATCCGATAGCCCCTTTTAGATTGCGAAAAGATAGTAAAAGCCTTGTCGAATTTTATTTTTTTAGCACCATTAATAGATACTAGCCTACGGGGCATGGAATATTTTAAAAAATTTACTGGTAGGTATTAATGAACCGGCGCAAGCGGCTACTCCGGTACAACCGGCGACGCCTGAACCAGCTCCGGCAGTTCCATCACCGACACCGGCACCGTCCACGCAGGCAGGATACAATGTCAATATCTTGAATTTGCAACAGTCGTAAAACAAAGACGGTTTCACGGATTCCGGTGGAAACCGCTTGGCGGAGGATGGAATCTGGGGAAGTAAGACGGAATCAGCAGTTAACAAGGTCATGCTCTCTACAAAGACGATGGGTAAGTATGTGAACGTTACCGCCTGGGTGCAATGTCGTGTTGGTACAATGGCAGACGGATTATATGGCAACAATACCAAGACAGCCGTTACGAATTATCAGCATAAAAAGGGCATTTCGGCAGATGGAATCGCAGGACCGGTTACGTTAAAAACGATTGTAAGCCAGTATGTGGCGGTTTAGTTAATCTTGTAACCAATAAGCGTCATGGTTAAATATTAAATTTATCGCTTTTAAAGCTTGAATTGTCGAATTATGTCGAACGATAACAAAAGAAGAAACGAAGGGAGGCACAGTAATCAATTGTAACTGTTGGGTTTCAAACAAAGTGAGTTTGAATGTTAAATGTAGGTACATAATTTTATGATTACAAGGAGGAAATGCTATGAAAAATTTAGGAGACAAGAATGTAAAAAGAGTGATTTCGCTTTGTATGGTGGCAATAGTTGTGATGGTGGGAGTGATGGTATTTAACAGTACGACAAAAGCTTCCGCGGGTTCAGCTGCTGTTGGTACTCCAGAATCTGGAACAGTAGTGTTCGAGGGGGATGCAACAGATTATTTTAATTTTTCCTATATAAATGCGCCTGATTGTATATATGATTGGTATTATACAATGGGATACCGGAATATGGAAATAGAATATTACTGGAAAATAGGTTAAATCTAACAACAGAAGTTTCATATCAGGAATTAGCGTTATCAGTTGGAATAAATAATCCACCATTAATTACTAAATGGGTTAATGATTTTAGAATTGCTGAATTCATGACGCATTGAGACCAAAGCGTAAAGGACGGCGACGAAAAGTGGATAAACCCAAAGATATAACCCCAGCTACAGATAGTCATTCAAATGATAATGCTGAATATATTAAGCAACTTGAGGATGACTTGCTAAAGTTAAAAATTGAGAATGCCTATTTAAAAGAACTGAGGAGGCTGCGTTTGGAGGACGAAGCTCGTCTGAGAGAACGGCTCGGATCATCCACAGCCTCCGAGGAAACTTCAAACTAAAAGACATTCTCTCTGTTATAGGATTTTCAAAAGCTACATATATGTATTGGCAAAAACGCTTTGATAGAGAAAATCCAGACCATGAATTAGAGGCTATTATTCTTGAGATTCGTAAGAATAATAAGGATTTTGGATATCGAAAAATTTATGGCGAACTTAGAAAAGAGGAATGATTGTCAACAAGAAGAAAGTTCAACGAATTAATCAAAAGCTTGTACTTCAGGTGACATCTTTTACTCGAAAAAGCAGAAAGTATAGTTCCTATAAAGGAAAAGTTGGGAAGGTTGCTCCTAACAGGATTCACCGTCGTTTTAACACAAATATCCTTCATCAGAAGATAACAACTGACACAACAGAATTTAAGTACTATGAAGTAGATAACAAGGGGCATATGACAATACGCAAACTCTACTTAGATCCATTTATGGATATGTGCAACAGAGAAATCATCAGTTACAGCATCTCACAACGCCCATCTGCTGAGAACATAATGAAAGCCTTAAATGTAGCCGTTGAAATCACAAAAGACTGTTAATACAGGCGTACCTTCCATTCAGACCAAGGATGGGCTTATCAGATGAAGGCATACGTTTATACAATTAAGGAAAACAAGATTTTTCAAAGTATGTCTAGAAAAGGTAACTGTCATGATAACTCTGTGATGGAAAAATTCTTTGGCATTATGAAACAAGAGATGTATTATGATATGGTTTATTACAGTTATGAAGAATTAGAAGAAACAATAAAAAATATATCAAATATTACAATGAACAAAGAATCAAAGAGAGACTAGAATGGATGAGCCCAGTAGAATACAGGCACAACCTCTTGGCTGCATAAAAGAAATAGCGTAACAGCTAAAAACTACTACGCTATAAAGTCTAACTTATTGGGGTCACATCAAAATCCGTAGCTTTTAATATCATTCCACAATATGAAGTTCTTCTTTTAAAGCATTTTGAAGAATGGCGGAAAAGTTTACTCCGGCTTGTTCAGCCTGTTCATTAAGCCATGAAGGGATGGTTAAATTCTTTCGGACAGTACGATTCTCTAACCGCCGACGATAAGCGTCAACATCTACGTCAACAAGTGTTAATATATCACCTTTTTTGTTTTAATAGCTGTCATATCAGATGGTTTAGGAATTTCACGCCCTGCATCCTGTTCGCATACAATCCATAAGGCTATCGCATCTCTGACCATTTCCATGGAATCAGCTAAATCAGATCCTTGCGTATCTATATCCAAATCAGGTACGTTTGCGATATAGAATTTTTGCCCTTTTGTAATGATTACCGGGTAAATTGTTTTCAAATTTATCACTCCTTTTGGAACGACTAATTCAAGCCGTTCCGTTTGAATATTTTCTTTGCTAGGTTTTCATCGATTTCGGTATGCTTGGCAATCGGTTCGCACTTCTTGCCGTTTGTGTAAATGTCATGGTTTCCGCCGTCACTTAAATACCACCATCCGTTCATTTCAAGCTTTTTTATCAAGTCCCTTCGTTTCATATTGTGTCCTCCTCATACTTATATTGTACGCATTGTATGCGCATATGTCAAGTGTTTTTTTATTTATCTTTGAAAGTACTAAAAAAATCCTTATCACTTTTCGAAAACAATTCCGCATATTATACCATCTATTTTTGACGACATTAAGGTTAGTTTTAGTTAATTTTGGTTAGTATCCCTTCGACTTTACTAAATAAAAAAAATTAGCGCAAAGACCATTGGTTGTGGTATTTTTCGCCACTAAAGCGAGTTTGAAGAGATTTGTAAAATTGTTGCTTATGATATGTCTCATGTTGTTGTCAAGTATGCATATCCTTATTTTTAAAATCATATATTATAAAAATTTATGGAAAGGATAATAGAAGTATATGGAAAAAAAAGAAAAGGAAAAATCAAAAGCAATCATAGTGATGAAAGCATTGCTTATATCGTATGTTCTGACAGGGATGCTGCTTGCAGTGTTAGCATTGTTGCTTTATAAAATGAATTTAGATGAAGGGAAAGTCGCAATCGGAATACTTGTTATCTATATTCTGGCTTCTTTTGCCGGAGGCTTTATTGCCGGGAAAATGTCGGGTAATAAAAAGTTTATATGGGGTCTTCTAGTCGGAAGCGGATACATATTGATTTTAACCGTGGTATCTTTTTGTGTAAATCGCGGAATTCAGGACAATGTTGCGAACTACTTTACAACGGCGGTTATGTGTATAGGAGGTGGAATGTTTGGAGGGATGATAAGCTAAGAAAGCTTAGCCCTATGGAGTGGCTGCAGAGGATGAATAACATTGGAGATTGTAGAGATAGAAATCATTTACGCAAAATTATCATGCGGCAGAGGTTAATCCTTTGTCGCTTTTTCTTTTCGGGGAGTTCTTATTAAACGAATATACAACTCTGATTATAAAAGGATAGGGATGGAGTATCAGAGTTGTATTCTCTTGCTGACTTTAAGGATGAAGATGGAAATAAGATCCGTAGGGATGAAGCTTTTGCAAAAAATTATTTAATAGGGAATTATGGTGCGTTTCCCGCACTTAAGCCTATGCATATGTTGAGGGGGAGTCATGCCGATGAGGAATAAAGAGCGTGGTAAACCCAGTGACGAGAGAGCTGGAGGAAGAAAAGACCGAAATCTGCGACTTGGAACAAGAGTCCCCGAACTTGGATATTATCTTATTATTACGGAAACGGATGCGACGGAAAAGAATTACTTTGAAGGGTTACGGAATAGTATGCCAGCAGAGCTTAAAGACCGACTGGTTATCAATGTGGAAAAGGCGAAAACAGCGAATCTGGTGGAGAGAGCGATGGAATTAACCAGCAAAGAATCACAGTATCGTATCCCTTGGATTGTATTTGATGGGATGAAAGGGTTTGCTGATAAGTATGAAAGTGTTGTCGGTCAAAAGTACCAGAAAGCAAACAGGGGGTATATCAAAAGCTGCTGCAGTATGGAGATGCTGTAAAAGCGGTTCAAATTGCAGAGGGACGTTTACAGAAGTGTATTGAAGATGGAAAGAGTAAGCCGTCAGAGGTGTGGCCAGCGTGTATGGTACAGTGGGAGAGATACAGGAGAAGATCAAGGATTAAAATGCACAAATTGAATTGGATGCTTAATCTATTTATACTTTATACAGATATACCTTTACTGCATATAAAAAAAGATGTATAATTATATCAAAATAACGATATGGAAGGAAGTGCGTAAAATGATTATAAAAGCATCAGCAGCATTGAGAAATGATTATACAACCATTTCCAATCTTGCTAAAGAAACGAAAGAGCCTATTTATATCACTAAGAACGGTGAAGGGGATATGGTTTTGATGAGCATAGATGCTTTTGAAAAAAGGGAACAAATATTGGAGCTCCGTGAAAGGGTGCTGCAGGCAGAACAGGAGCGTCTTAGTGGTGCAAAGACCAAGAGTGTTTCCGAAGCCAGAAAAGCATTAAGGGAGCGTTTAAATGAAGTATAAGGTGGAAATCCTTCCGTCTGCCTAGGAGGATTTGAAAAAGATTGTAGATTATTATACGGTACAGTTTGATTCCGAAACGGCACTGAAAGTCAGTGACCACATACTTGATGCAATTGAACGGCTGGAGGATTTTCCCGATTCCGGTTCGTTGACACCGGATAAGTGGCTTAATGAGCGAGGATACCGGATGGTGATATGTAAAAAGCATGTGGCAATTTATCGAGTAATTGAAAAATCGGTGTATATTTACAATATTGCAGATACCCAGACAGAGTATACGAAGTTGTTTTTTAGTAGATAGAATTTTGAAACCGTTTACTCGTAATAATACTTGGAGCTTTAAAAATCGTTTTGCAGTTTTGCATAACTATTTTTTATTTAATATATTGACATTCACATGGGGTTAAGGAATAAATTGGTTTACTACAAAAATTTTAAGAGGAATTTTCATGGAAAAGTTACAAGTAAATCGTATAGGAATTTTGAATAATGAGCTTAATTTATAAGGTGTCGAAATGAATTATAATCTGAACTCATGTTATGTGAAAGATTAACCGAGGTGTTTAAGGATGCTCCGGTTTTGCGATAATTAACCTCCGTCCTAAATTGCGTTTAGATATTAATATCACGCCTTTAAAAAGCATGTTTATTCAGCGCCCCTCTGGCCAAGGGGCGCTGAATAGTTACCTTTTGACTGACACCATTCAGTGGTTTACCACCTTTCGGTTTGATTTTAAAAAAAAGATGTGCTATACTATTCTACTGATTCTGCAGTGAATTGTCGGAAAACCTGATCCACATACATGAGTAGATGGTTAGTCACTTTATTTTTGTATTGGAAGTAAGGGATACCATTTATCACATAGATGGGACAGGTTTTTAGGAATCTCTAAACCCATTGTTTTTTAAGCGTTTGATTTTCCGGGGAATTCAAAGACGTGGAGGTGATATAGGAATTTAAATTGTTTTATCTTAATTTAAGATTGGAGGATGATAGGGACATGAAAAAGAAAAAGAGAAATGTCATGACAGCATTGCTCATGAGCCTCGTTATCGGAATCATGAGTCTGCCTGCAGGTGGATGGATAATGCCGGTATTTGCCGAAGAGGCCACTTCAATGGCGATGCCGGAATTATCCGTCGTAGACAACAGGGACGGAAGCTATACGGCAATCGTTCGCGTAGATGGTTCCCTGCAGTCATTTGATTATGGCATCGCATATGACAATACGAAGGTTACGGTTGATTCCGTTACTTGGGAATCAGCATTCAAAGACAAGTATAAAGATGAAGATGGTGGTATTTTAGCCAATTACGTTCATAATTCCTATGTTGTCATCGGTGGAGCGGTTGACCCTCGAGATTACTCATACACGGGCGATATCGCAATAATCACTTTCAGGAAAAAAACGGACGGTGATGCCGGCGAATTAGCAATCGTAAGGGACAGTGCAAAGTTCGAGAATGTCTATGGCATCGCACTAGATAGTAAGACAGCGGTGACAAAGAGCGGGGCGATAGCGGTAGACCTTGCATCCCTGTCTATGGCAATGTCCGAATTATCTGTTGTGGACAACAGGGACGGAAGCTATACGGCAACCGTTCGCGTAGATGGTTTCCTACAGTCATTTGATTATGGCATCGCATATGACAATACGAAGGTTACAGTTGAGTCCGTTACCTGGGAATCAGCATTCAAAGACAAGTATAAAGATGAAGATGGTGGTATTTTAGCAAATTACGTTCAGAATTCATACGTTGTCATCGGTGGAGCGGTTGACCCTCAAGATTACTCATACACGGGCGATATCGCGATAATCACTTTTAGGAAAAAAACGGACGGTGATGCCGGCGAATTAGCAATCGTAAGGAACAGTGCAAAGTTCGGGAGTATCTATGGCATCGTACTAGATAGCAAGACAGCGGTGACCAAGAGCGGGGCGATAGCGATAGACCTTGCATCCTTGTCTATGGCAATGCCCGAATTATCTGTTGTGGACAACAGCGACGGAAGTTATACGGTAATAGTGAGCGTGGATGGTTTCCTGCAGTCATTTGATTATGGCATCGCATATGACAATACGAAGGTTACGGTTGAGTCCGTTACCTGGGAACCTGCATTCAAGGTAAAGTATAAAGATGAAGATGGTGGCATTTTAGCCAATTACGTTCAGAATTCATATGTTGTCATCGGCGGAGCAGTTGACCCTCAAGATAACACTTACATAGGTGACATCGCAACAATCACTTTCAGAAAAAAAATGAGCGGTGATCCGGGTCAGGTAGCAATCGTAAGAAATAGTGCAAAGTTTGAGAATATCTATGGCGTCGCACTAGATATTAAGACAGCGGTGACCAAGGGTGGGACGATAGCGGTAAACCTTGGCGATGGTACGACCCTGACACCGACGGAAACGCCGACGCCGACAACGGTTCCAACGGAAACGCAAGGGCCGACAGCGGTTCCGACGGAAACACCGACGCCAACAACAATACCAACGGAAACGCCAGAGCCGACAGCGGTCCCGACAGAAACGCCGACGCCGACGCCAACAACAATACCAACGGAAACGCCAGAGCCGACAGCGGCCGACGGAAACGCCGACGCCGACGCCAACAACAATACCAACGGAAACGCCAGAGCCGACAGCGATACCGACGGAAACGCCGACAACGGTTCCAACGGAAACGCCAGAACCGACAGCGATCCCGACGGAAACGCCAGAACCGACAGTGATCCCGACGGAAACGCCAGAGCCGACAGCGATACCGACGAAACGCCGATGCCGACAGCGGTTCCAACGGAAACGTCAGAGCCGACAGCAATCCCGACGGCAACGCCAATACCGATTGAAACCGGCGATTACAGCTTGTCTGGTCAAAAGGAACCGGCGATTGGTACCTAAGCGAAATTACGATAACGCCTTTAGGCAGATATGACAAGATATCGACCAATGCTACGGACTGGCACGATGCACTTACCATCACAGAAGATGGCACGGATATGTCATATGCCTTTTACCTGAAGGATTCGGCAACGGGGATTATAACGGAAAGTGCCACCATCCGGTATTATATGGACAAAATAAGGCCGGACGAACCAACCTTTGTCTATAAGAAAATTAACAATGATATCTTATCAAAAATAGGAAACTTCCTAACATTTGGCATTTTCTGGAAGGAAGAAATCAAAGTTGAGGTTTCGGTGGAGGATGCAGTAAGCGGCATAAAAGAGGTAACCTACAACAAGGGTGACGGGGACGTTTCGATAGATACAGACAACGGCGAGATTTCATTTACCGTACCGCTTGACTTCAAGGGCACAATCATGGCATACGCAACCGATAAGGCGGGCAATGTTTCCGATACCGTAGTATCGGAAGGCATCATACTGGAGAAAGACAGGCCGGTTATTACGGTAAACACCAATCTGACAAATTGGAGAGATGAAGATTTTGATATCAGCGTAACAATAATCGATGCCGATGCCGGAATCAACAAGATCACTTATCAAATAAACGGCGAAGAAGTGACGGCCTTTATCATAGACAGTGAAACAGAGCTGATCAAGACAAAAGACATCACCATCCCAATCACTGTTGAAGGAGAAAACGCTGTTGTTATTACGGCAACTGACAATGCGGGTAACGTACAGACGGAAACCATAACTGCAAAGTTAGATAAAAGCAAGGTAGAGCCGACACCGACGCCAACACCGACGCCGACACCGACACCAACACCGACACCATCTCCGACGCCGACACCGACGCCGACACCAACACCGACGCCGACACCGACTCCAACTCCGACGCCGACGCCGACACCACCGACACCGACACCGACGCCGACGCCGACACCAACTCCGACACCGACGCCGACACCAACACCAACTCCGACGCCGACACCGACACCGTCGCCGACACCGACGCCGACACCAACTCCAACTCCAACTCCGACACCATCTCCGACGCCGAACCAGACGGAACAACCAACGACAAGTCCAAAACGTCAGTGCCCGTCAATACAACGAACCAGACGGTAGAGGTTTCAATCGAAGAGGATGGCGCCGCTTCCGTGGACACGATAGTTGGCATCATCAATGCGGAGGAAGGGGTACTGCCAGCAGATAAGGAATTGCAGCTCCAAGTAGCCATATTAGGCACGGAGGACGATGCAAGCTTATATCTTAGGATGGACGAGGTTTTGAAGGACTTGGAAAATATTTCGAGTTCAGGCTTTGTTTTATATGAGTTGAACATTGTGGAGGCTGATACTGGTTTGCCGATTGCTTTAAGCAGAGAAATTGAAATCAGCTTTAAGATTCCAGGCAATATGGATGCAGGTAAATTGCGCATAGTAAGGATACAGACGGGTACCAGACTTTTTAGCGCAGGCGATGAAGTGCTTGTTTTTACCCCGATAATATCAGATGACGGGGAAACAGCCACAATAAAAACAAGTCAATTAGGTACATTTGCTATAGTAGAAAATGATGAAAAAGAAGAGGTCGATCCGGAAAAGGGAGACGTCAACTTGGATGGCAAAGTTACTTTAGCAGATGCACAAATAACCTTAAGGGCTGCCTTGGGAATACTGAATCTAACAGGAGCTGCGGCAAAGCTGCCGACGCTAATGAAGATGAAAAAACAACGCTGACAGATGCGCAAATGATATTAAGAGCAGCCCTTGGTATTATTACGTTGCAAAAAGTTAACTCATCCATTGTTTTTGCCGCCGTTAACGGCATGGCTGTAAGGTTGAATAAAAATGCGTATTCAACTTTTGATAGAATGCGTGTCGCAACACGCAGATGGGAATTAAAATGAAAAAAAAGCAAAGAGGAAAGTTTAAGTTTTCTAAGGTAGCCAGAATAATTTTAACATTGACGTTGATACTATCCATGACATTCGGCTCTGCCATCATTCCAAGTTATGCCAAGGATACTTATGCCATTAAGCCAGGAGATATAAATAACGATGGAACAGTGAATCTGATAGACGCCACAATGGCACTGAGAGCGGCGCTTGCCATTATAGAATTGACGGAAGTTCAAATAATGGTGGCGGATCTGACTGGCGACGGAGACGTGACTCTGGATGATGCGCTGGTTATTCTTAAACTGGCATTAAATATCCCGGTAGACTATGTGACGCCGCAACCGCCGGTAACAGAATCGCCGGTAGAATCCGAATCGCCGTTGCCGACCCAGTAGCAGCCTTACCAGAGGTAACGGCGAATCCAAGCAACATTGTCGCCAACGGTGACACAATCGCGGTTAAAATGTACAATGGTGCAGATACAAGAAATAGCAAGGAAGGTTATCTTATTTTTGGCGAGCAGACCGACGGCGTTGAGATGGTGAATCCATTTGTCGGCAAACCGGAGCTGCTTAAGACTACCAGGGACGTAACGCTGCTTGATAAAGAAGCTCTCGTAGATGGAGGCCGGTAATATGGTCACTGCTAGGCGCAAGTTTTGAGCCCACGGACTCATTTCCGGTTGAGCGTGACAATAGGATATATAGTGAATATTCGCCGAATGAGGTATTCTATGCAAGACCGGAATGGGATAATGGAGTCACGATCAGTTTCTGGGCGAAAGTCAGATCGGAATTCAATACGGATCCGATTTTGACGTTTGACAATGATCAATTCGTACTTGTGGTTCGCATGGACGGCTCCGTATACTTTAAGGAGGGTGCAGATTGGAATAATAGGTTTGAGCAGACCAGCACGACGATAGAGCCTTGGGGGACATATGGGGAGTGAATCCATTACACCATCACGTTAGCCAATGACTGGCTTCAGGTCTATGTAAACGGACAGGAAAATCTATATAATGAGCTGAATTTAAACAGGGCTGATATAATCAACTTTAACAACGGGTTCTTGACCAAATATAATCCTGGCGGCGACGTTACGGCTGAAATGGTGCTTGCTGATTGGCAGGTATTTGTACAAGATGGGCGCATGGTATTGGAACGAGGAATATGAAGAGTATATTAGCCACGATAGATATGGAGTATTTTGGAACGGAAGATACCGAGGCGCACATGCTAAAAACTTTAATTCTATTTTAAGCTTTATTGCCGATGAAGAGACGAAGATGTGGATCGGGGGAGCGGCAACGGATGTCAGCCCGGAACGATCGAAGCATAAGTTTTTAAAGGACACGGTGGCGGCCGACATTAAGGTGTATATGCAGGAGTTGACTCCGGAACAGATTTCGGCGAATTACACCTATCTGGCTATCGAGGAAAAGCCTGATGATCTGCCATATGCGGATCGAGTAACACCGATGGATTCTACGTTGGAATCACCGATTGCATCAATCAGGTTTAATAATTCGAAGGATATTATAGCATTGAATCAGGACGTCAACAATTCTTCTTTAGAGGAAGTGTCGGGCGTGAGAGGCAAAGTATTGGAACTAGGCAAGATTCCGGAAGGTGAAACCGGAAAAGGCGTAGAGGTTGTGAACCCGTTCTCAACGCTAGAGGACATGCGTAAAGTAAGTACCGATGATATTGCGGAAGCATTCAGGAAAAAGGGAAATATACTGGATGCATATGTATTCTATGCTCCCAGTCCGAGTAATTATACGCTGATTGATCCCGATACGTTGGTGCAATATACATCAACTTCTGTTCTGAACTATAGAGTGGCACCATTTGCCTCGAAAGAGGATGCGTTGGAAACTGTCAATATGACATATGCGCCTAAAATCACGGCTACTTCAAATCAAATCAATGAAGCTTTAGGAAGAAGGTTGTTGTATTATGCGGTAAAGAACGAGAAACTTAACCCATTTTTTGAGTATCTGAAAGCGGATGGAGCCAGATGGGTAAAAGCCTTCAATTATAATAATGAAACACCTTTGACTACCCTGTCAACTTTTGCAAATGATATCAGAAATGGTTCGCATAACATTAGATTCGGCGGATTTGCAGAGGCTAGCTCTGATGTGCTAAAATTTGGCGAGGTTAGCTTTAATGCACTGACATTTAACATGGTATCGAATTCTGCATTTAACATACCGGAAGATGATGTGAATGATTTAATGACCTATACGTCCTCGGCTGGTTTTATTTACCAAGAGCAACAAGGAGCTGGAGATTTTGCAGTAGAAGATACTCCTGACGAATACACGTATCCGCTTCCGCAATGGGATGATGGCTTGACCATGTCCTTCTGGGTAAAATCCGATCAACAGAATGCGGCCGAAGCAGCGAATTTGTTTAGTTTTACAAATGGCACGGGAGCCCTTACGGTTTTGTCTGATGGAACCGTATATTTCAGAGAGGCTAAAACCAATTCTGCTCCTCAAGTACTTCCACATGGAGACGTATCCACAAAAGCGGATCTATATCGAAATGCCTACCGTTTTGAACATCAAACCGGTAGTGCGTCGGAGGTGAAGGGAGAATGGTTGCACGTAACGCTGTCAATTCAAAATGATGGCATCGGGGTATACTATAATGGCGAAAATGCAGAAGGAAAACCAAATATCAGCTTTGGAAATCATTCCTCTGGAACAGAGTTTTTCAATTTGGGGCTTGGTTATACATTGGATAACTGGACGGATACAGAGAGAGTCCAGAGTATTCTCAGGGATACTACAGGTGAAGAACTTGGTGCTTGGGATAGTGGCCGTAATGTATATCGGGATTATCTGACAGGCTTCCCAATGAGCGATGGCAAGCCTTACACAAATATAAATCAATCGAATGATTCGCTTGGAGATGTTGATTGCTTTGATTTGTATGCAAACAATGCGAAAGGCGGCAAGCTATTGACGGAATTCCTAACGCAATCGGATACGAAGCTGTATATTGGCGGAGACGGTGGATATGCACTGACTGGCGGCGCGGGATACAAGGATACCAACGATGGAATATCGATCGCCTGCATGGACTTCTATCGCTATGCGATGGATGCCAATGATGCATTAACGGCGTATCAGAATGCAAAATCACGACACAACCCGTAAAGGGGAGCAAAACAGATTATTTTGAAAGCGGCATTGCAAGTCATTCGTATTTCAGCATAAACAATTGCAAGTCATTCGTATTTCAGCATAAACATGAGATGTTTTAAGGCACAGGCATATAAACCTGTGCCTTATCAGTCTTATCAAAATGAAAACAGGGAAATAACAAAAAAATACTTTTAAAATTTAACAAACTGTGCTATAATGGAAAAAGTTACTAGTTGAAGGAGGATAAAACAGTGAAGCATATTAAAACACTATATACAAGAAACTTAAAAAAATCCGTAAAAAAAGGCGGATGTGGCGAATGTCAGACTTCTTGTCAGTCTGCTTGTAAAACATCTTGTACGGTCGGGAATCAAAGCTGTGAGAATAAAAAATAGAGACCACAATTTCATATACAAGGTATTGTCTTTTATACAATAAGCAGCGGTTTGTTATGTCGT
>JALQSN010000947.1:0-16122 GCA_023690525.1 Holotrichia oblita
TCTTAATTATGGGAAATTTCGTTTTGATCAACTGAAAAAGGAAAAAGAAAATCGGAAAAATCAAAAAATAGTGGAAGTAAAAGAACAACGTCTTTCACCGGTTATTGATGACCATGATATTGACACAAAAGTTCGGAACACAATTAAATGGCTTGAAAGCGGAGATAAAGTAAAAGTTTCCGTGCGCTTTCGTGGCCGCCAGATAACTCACCCAGAAATTGGGGAGGAAATCTTGAATCGCTTTCTTGAAAAGTGTGCTGACCATGCTGTTGTTGAGAAGAAACCGGTATTAGATGGAAAGTTTCTAATAGCCTTTATCGCTCCGAAAAAGAAATAGAAAGAGGATTAGTATGCCAAAGATGAAAACCAAAAAAGCTGTTACGAAGCGTTTTAGAAAAACTGGTAGCGGCAAATTAAAAAGACAACAAGGGTATCGCCTGCACAACGCCCATGGTAAAACAAAAAAGCAGAAGAGACATTTAAAGAAAGGTTCTTATGTTCATCCAAGTGATGCCAAGAGAATCATTTCATTAATATAGGAGGGTATTATGGCAAGAGTAAAAAGTGGAGTACAGACCTCCAGAAGACATAAAAAGATTTTAAAAGAAGCGAAAGGTTATTTCGGTTCCAAACACCGTCTATTTAAAACAGCTAATGAACAAGTAATTCGTTCCCTTAGCTATTCCTATCGCGATCGTCGTAACAGAAAAAGAGATTTCAGAAAATTATGGATTACTAGAATTAATGCGGCTAGCAATAGTTGTGGTATTTCTTATTCCCAATTGATGCATGGTCTTAAACTTGCAAATGTTGATGTAAATAGAAAAATGCTATCAGAAATCGCAATCAATGATTTCCCAGCTTTTGAACAATTCTGCAAAGTGGCGAAAGATGCCATTGCAAAAGAAAAAGCGGCAGTTGTAAAAGCTGCTTAAGATAATCTTAATTTATCAATAATCAAAAATATATAAGACCAAATTGAATGTTGGTCTTATATTTTATACCCCCGTAATTAAATGGATATAATACGCCCCTCCTAAGGGCGATTTACAGGTTCGATTCCTGTCGAGGGTGCCACAAGATTAATTATAAAGATAAAAGGAAAAGCAGAATATGAAAGAAAAAATTACGCTAGCATCATTATTTTGGAAATGCTTTTTTCTTATAGCAGTAATTCTTTTTATGATAGTGCCAATTCTTGCAATATGGGATTTAGAATGGTATTGGTGTTTGCTTTCAGCTACTTTAGCAATATGCCTGCTTTTCCCAACTTATTTTGTTTTACGAGTTAGACTTATTATTAATTATGGAAATAAAAAAATCATTTATTATGGTTTTAAAAAATGTGTAACTGACTTTGAAGAATTACAATCATGTCAAGGCAAAACGGAAGAGCGGATGAGCTTAGATTTATCAACTACGACTTATCACTATCTTTGTATAAAGAAAGCTGATGGTAGCGTGGTGAAGATAAGTATGAGCTTCATTGCATTTAAGGATGCAACACGCGAAAGAGTAAGAAAAGATATAGAAGAGAGAATTAATAATATAATAAATGCAAAAAGCACAAAAATATAATTGCTCTTTTCTTGCCGTTTTGACATTATTTAAACATTTTTATAGGTCTGCATAACTTGATTTTTTTCAAGGTTTTTGCTAAAATCATAGTATTAAATTATTAATAAAAGGAGAACAATATGAAACTATATCCATATTTGAATTTCAGCGGAAACTGCGCACAAGCAGTTGAATTTTATGAGCAGGTATTTGGTGTTAAGGCGATGACTTTAAAGTATAAGGATGTCGCACAATTTGATGCTAACTATAAAGTTGCAAAAGGTACTGAGAATATGGTAATGCATTCTAATATGAATTTAGCTGATGGCAATATGATTCAGTTCTGTGATATGCCGGCTGATCAATGTTATGGTGGCGGAAACCTTGTCTCGCTTACAATGACATTAAAGACGGAAGCAGAAGTTAAGAAAATTTTTAATGCTCTTAAAGTTGGCGGTGAAGTAGGTATGGAACCGCAACATACTTTCTGGAGTCCATGCTATTGCTCCTTAAAGGATAAATTCGGCGTTTACTGGGCATTGATGCAAGATAGTGAAGTTTCGAAGTAAAGCAGGGCGAATTATTTGAAATGCAAAAATTCATTAAAGATGTTAAAGAAAAATATATATCGGATGTAGATGTCTATATTCGAAAATATAATGCCGATAAACAGGAGAGATTATCAAGAATCCGTTTTGCTGTATTAGAGAAGCATTTTGAGGCTAGTGAAAGAATATATTATGGCATTCCGACGATAGAAGAGAATGGCGTGATTATATTGCAATATGCTGCTTATAAAAATCATATTAGCCTTCTTATTGGTAACATTTTGCCGGCTATTTTAAAGGAAAAATATCCACAATATAAGTATACAGATTATACCGTGATATTTCCTGATAATGAGCCATTTCCTGAAGACTTTATTAAAATAATTTGTGAAATGTTAGGAGCGAATTAATTGACTTTTATAAATAAATTGCCGTACAATTGCATCATAGGAGAAATATGCATTATAATGTTTTAATCGTTGATGATGAAAAAACACTTGGCAAGATGACGGCGGAGTATTTCAATGCTTTTGGTGTGAATTCCTTAGCTGTAACTACTGCAGATGAATGTCTTATATTTTTAAAGAATAATCAAGCAGATTTAATTCTACTTGATATAAATTTAATAGAAGGTAGTGGTTTTGATCTATGTAAAATAATTCGCAAAGAATATAATATGCCGATATTTTTTATAAGCGCTAGACACTCGACTGATGATATGCTTATTGCTCTTAATATCGGCGGAGATGATTATATTACTAAGCCATATGAGCTTAATGTTCTTTTGGCAAAGATAAAAGCTAGGCTAAAACGTGAAGAAAATAAAAAAGAAACTTCTTATATGGAGGCAAATAACATCCGCTTAGATTTGGTGAAGTTAAAAGCTTTTATAAATAATAAGGATTTGGAATTAAAATCAAAAGAGTTTAAACTTTTAGCGTATTTTATTACTAATAAAAATAAAGTAGTCAGTAAAGAAGAAATATTAAATAATGTCTGGGGTGACACTTATATCTCTGATGGCGCCTTGAATATTCAAATATTTCGGTTAAGAGAAAAAATCGAACAAAATCCTAATGATCCACAATTCATTAAAACAATATGGGGACAAGGTTATATTTTTGAGGTTAAGGAATGAAATATCGAACGATATTAGTACTGTTGATTAGCAGTATTTTGATATTGTTTGGTGTAATAATATCGGTAGTAAATAATAGTATTACTAAACCTGATTTAGTAGAGCTCAATCGAATCAAAGTTAATGTTGATAATACTGAGGATTTTACAAATTTTACTTTTAGTTCAAAATATGATTTTACTATAGTTGCCTTGCCGGATGGTGAAGTATTATATACTAGTAAATCAACGGAAGAAATGGCACTTACTGAAAGAATAAATCATGCAATTACTAATTATGATAGTGTTCTTGATTATGAACCAGATGGAATCAAAGGAAAAATCATTATTTATACAAGTGTACTTTTATATAAAGGACGTAATTCCAGTTTAACAATAGCGACAATGATGATTATAAGCATAACTTTACTAATTAGTGCCTATTATTACTTCATGCGCATTCATCTTTATCGACCTTTTAAGCGACTGAAAGGTTTTGCAATGAATATCGCGCTAGGTAATTTAGATACGGCTTTACCAATGGATAAAGATAATCTTTTTGGTGAGTTTACTGAAAGTTTTGATATAATGCGTGAGGAATTAAAAACAGCCAAGCAGAGAGCGCTAGATGAAGAGAGAAGCAAGAAAGAATTGGTTGCTAGCCTAAGTCATGATATCAAAACACCTATTTCAATAGTTCGTGCCGCTAGTGAATTATTAGAAATTAATGAAAAAAATGAAAGTAAAATTATTAATATTAAAACAATTCAAGCTAAAACACTAGAAATTGATACTTTGATTACAGACTTATTTAGTTCAGCATTAGAAGATTTATCGGAATTAAAAGTGGCAGTAAATGATATTGATTCAACTAGAATCGAGAGAATTTTGATAGATTCTGATCCTTTAAAAAAGATTAGTATAATAAAGAAAATACCTACCTGCTTAGTCAAAGCTGACGCTTTAAGACTAGGACAAGTTTTTGGAAATATTATTGCTAATTCCTATAAATATGCTAATACTCAAATTGTAGTGAGTTATGTTTTGATTGGTCAATATTTAAGAATCTCATTTAAGGATTTTGGTATGACTTTGAACCAAGAAGAATTACCGTTACTTACAAATAAATTTTTTCGCGGAAAGAATTCTAAGGATAAGCATGGGGCTGGTTTGGGACTTTATATTTGTGCCCAACTTTTAAATCGTATGAATGGAAGCTTAGACAGTGACTTAGAGAATGATGGTTTTCGAGTTGATGTAACTTTACAACTAAGTTAAATATTACAAAAAATTAAGAATTATGTAAGAGTTTTGTAAAGTATCAATTTTTATAATTTGTTAAACTACAATTGTAATTTAAAGATTATAAAAATCTAGGAGGAAAAAATGGAGACAATCTTAAGGACAAACAAGCTTTGCAAAACTTTCTCAAGTGGAGGCGTGCAACAACATATCTTAAAAAATTTAGATGTGGAAATTTATAAAGGCGATTTTACCGTCATAATGGGACCATCTGGGAGTGGTAAATCAACGCTTTTGTATGCTTTAAGCGGTATGGATAAACCGACATTAGGCGAAATAATTTATGCAGGAAAAGAGAATCTAGCGACTTTGAATGAAAATGGACTAGCTGATTTTCGTAGTAAACATTGTGGATTCGTATTTCAACAAATTTATTTAGTTGATAGTATGTCATTACTAGATAATGTTCTTTTAAGTGGATTATTGGTAAATAAAAATAAAACAGAAGTTTTACAAAAAGCAAAGCAACTTTTAAAAATGGTTGGTATTGAAGAGAATATATTTAATAAATTTCCAGCTCAAGTTTCTGGTGGTGAGGCGCAGCGAGTTGGTGTAGCTAGGGCGGCAATTACTAACCCAGCAATTTTATTTGCCGATGAACCAACAGGAGCTTTAAACTCACAAAATGCCAAAGCAGTTTTGGATATCTTGACGGCACTAAATCAATCTGGACAAAGCATCGTAATGGTAACGCATGATATCAATTCAGCGCTTCGAGCTAATCGAATAATGTATTTAAAGGATGGTCGAATTGAAGGCGAATTAAAGATTGATAAATATATTGATGAAAATGAAGAGCGGAAAGAAAAGGTAAGAGAATTCCTTACCAAGCAAGGGTGGTAATATGAATATATTTAAAATTACCTTTGCCAATATAAGAAAGAGGAAAGGCGCAGGTATTACTTTTCTTATTATGGTAATACTGGCAGCGTTGATGCTAACTGTTAGTCTATCTTTAATGATTGGTGGCGCAAATTTCTATGATAAAAAAGTTGAAGAATTAAAAGCACCACATTACTCCAATTTTATAGTTACCGAAAAATATAAAGATGAATTTAGAGTTTATGCTGAAGAATATCAAGGAACTACCGATGTAAGTGTTATGAGTTCGCTATGTGCAATAGCTACTTGGAAATATGCTTCTGTAACAAATACTGGCACCAATTTCTTTTATGATATAGCTGAAGCAAATGAAAAATCCTTCTATAAACCGAAGATTGTTGATGAAGTGAATAAAAAACCGATGAATATGATATATATGCCAGTAAGCGTTAGAGCTGCTGGAGTAAAATCAGGGGAAATTATACATCTTGAGATTGCAGGAAAAAGTTATGAGTTTACTGTTTGTGGCTTTTTTGAAGATGCACTTTTTGGCGCCAGTACTATGGGTGGAAAGATAGGTTATATTAATTCAGAGTATTATAATGCTTTGAAGGTAGATGAAAATTATAGTTATTATACCAGCATCTTCGTGCGCTTTGAGAAAAGTGCTATGAGTAATACTTTCAAATCAGACTTTAGAAAGTTGAAAAAATTAAATAATAGTGATGAGTTTGTTACTACGGTTGATGCTAGTAAGGCGGCCTCTATGACTTTTGTAGATATGGCAGCGATGGTGATGATAGTATTTTCAGTGATCATCCTTCTTATAGCTTTTATCGTGGTAGCTTTCAGCATCAATAATAGTATTGCTGAAGATATTACGACAATCGGTGCCCTTAAAGGCATTGGCTATAAGAATAGAATTCTAAGAATTAGCCAGCTAATGCAATATTTATTGATCGCTTTGATTGGTAGTTTAATCGGAGCTTTAATTTCTCTATTTACATTTGGATTATTAGGAAATATTATTGCCAGTACATCAGGACTATTATGGTTAAGTGGCGCAAATATTATGCCAGTGTTTATTACTATGTTAATTATTTGCATTTTAACAACATTAATTACTTTAATCGCTACACGGAAATATAAGAGAATTACTCCAATTAATGCCCTAAGACAGGGTGAAAACAATCATAGTTTTAAGAAAAATGTTATGCCACTAGAAAAGCATAATATGCCTCTCAACCTTCATTTAGGTACCAAAAGACTTTTTAATTCAATTAAGAATAATACTATACTTTGTATGGTTGTTGCTTTACTTGTTTTGATAAGCTCTGTAGTTAATGTAGTGAGTTATAATCTTAATGGTGATCGCACGGCAATGATTCGAATGGTTGGTCTAGAGTATGCCAATGTTTGGGTAATGCCAAATTCTAGTGCAGATATATATGAAATAAATGAAGAATTAAAAGCAGATGGAGAAGTTGATAGGACATTATTAGTAGCTACAAAACAATGTATGATCGACGACTATGAAGGCTTTGCCGAAGCAGTAGAAGATTATTCTAAATTAACAATTAATACTCTTGTCAAAGGTTCCTATCCAACATTAAAAAATGAAATAGTTTTGGGGGCTGTTGCTGCTAATGCTATTAATAAAGGCATTGGAGATACAGTTGTATTAGAAATTGATGGTGCTAAACTAAGTTATGTCGTAGTAGGAATATCTCAAGGCATTGCTACTGGCGGTGGCGGCTGCAATATTATTTTTGAGGCAATGAATACGCACAATGATCAGATAACAATGGATACCATTTATGTTTATCTAAAAAAGGGCGTAGATGCCAGTGCTTTTAATGATAAAATTAAAGTTATTTATGGTAATAAAGTATTAACAGCTAATACCGAAGAGCAAATGGAGACGATTTTAAGTTCATTGGGTAATCCATTTGCTGCTATCACAATAGTTATGATAGTTGCTACGGTAATAATTATTGGCTTTGTCTTGTTTTTGTTAATCAGCGCATTAATTCGTAAGCAGAAAAAAGAATTAGGAATTATGAAAGCGATAGGCTATAAAAATCATCATCTTATTATGCAATTATTGATTTCACTTCTACCTTCTTTGGCGCTTGGTACTTTGATAGGTATTATCTTAACATTTATAATAACAAATCCATTGCTCTCTATGTCTTTTACTTCTATGGGATTGCTTAAAACTTACTTTATTATTCCAGTATTATCTTCTATTTTGATAGGCTTAGGTGTATTTGGCGTTAGTGTAATAGCTGCCTATTTAATATCTTCGCGTTTGAAAAAAATCTCGCCACAAAAATTAATAATAGGAAATTAAAATTTAGTGGTTGACAAAGGTCTTATAGAGGCATATACTGAAAGAGCACAAAATATATCCGGTAGGTGAGGCTACTATAGGGATACGGATTGCTGCCGCGGAGTGGTGGAGACACCATGAGAAGGTTTGAACAGGCTATATCGAAAAACAAGGTATAACCTAACGCAATTTCATCGCCCTACAGTGCTAAAGCTTGAATGGTAACATTACTATGCTTTTGCTTTGCATAGTTCAATAAATCATTTTATCCCTACTGTATAAATTATAGTGGGGATTTTTTATATAAAATCGACAACAAGGAGGTGGTAAGGATGGATGACCCGCATAGTAACAAGACTAAGAGCGTAGCTAAAACTAAAGTGAATAGTATCCATTTTTTTACCATCAACATCATTGGGATTTTATTCGTGGAATAGTATCTATTCATGTTAGCTTATGCTCCTTTTGACAAATAAAAAATAGGAGGTAAGAAAAATGAAAATTAAAGGAAAAAATGTAGCAAAGAATGCTAAAAGAGAGGCAGTCAATAAAAGACTTCTCTTAGCAGCCGGTACAGAAATAGATTTGCTACTCAATCAAATGGAGTCCTCATTATCAGGACTTGATGAAGAAAAAGTAGAAAATAGCAGAGATAATTTTGGTGCAAATGAAATTACGGAAAGAAAAAAAGAGCCATTGTTTAAAAGATTTATTAAGGCTTATGTTAATCCCTTCACCATTATTTTATTCATCCTTGTAATTGTTTCAATTATTATGGATGTAATTTTTACATCCCCAGCTGATCGCGATTTCTCCAGCATTATTATCATCTCAACAATGGTAACATTATCTGGTACATTGCGGTTTGTTCAAGAAACTCGCTCGGGACAAGCAGCAGAAAAATTGAAGAAGATGGTTCACGTTACTACGGCAGTTATACGTAATGAGGAAAAGCTGGAGATACCTTTAAGAGAGGTAGTAGTAGGTGATATTATTCATCTAGCGGCTGGAGATATGGTTCCGGCAGATATGAGAGTATTGCAAGCAAAAGACTTATATGTAAGACAATCTTCTCTTACTGGTGAAAGTGAGCCAATAGAAAAGTTTATTGCGGCAAAGGAAGGAAAAAATCCTCTAGAACTCAATAATCTTGCATTTATGGGAACTAACGTTATCAGTGGTTCGGCCATTTGTTTAGTTATCGCAACTGGCGATGATACTTATTTTGGCTCTATGGCACAAGAGATAACTGGCAAAAAAGTAGTAACCAACTTTGAAAAGGGAATCAACTCAGTATCGTGGGTCCTTATTCGCTTTATGATGGTCATGGTCCCAATTATCTTTTTTGTTAACGGAATTACCAAAGGCGTTATACATGGTGGCGGAGGCAATGCTTGGCTTGATGCATTATTATTCGGTCTAGCAATTGCCGTTGGTTTAACACCAGAAATGTTACCAATGATAGTTACTACTGGATTAGCTAAAGGCGCGATGGCGATGTCGAAGAAGAAAGTTATTGTTAAAAATCTTAATTCGATTCAAAACTTAGGTGCTATCGATATTCTATGCACAGATAAAACAGGAACTTTGACACAAGACAGAGTAGTTCTTGAGTATTACTATGACGTTATTGGTAATGAAGACAACCGAGTTCTCCGTCATGCTTTCCTAAACAGTTATTATCAAACAGGACTAAAAAATCTGATGGACTTAGCCATTATTGGTCACTCCAAAGAAATTGCTGAATTATGCCGGAACTATGAAAAAGTGGATGAAATACCTTTTGACTTTAACCGAAGAAGAATGAGTGTTGTGGTCAAAGATCATAATGGCAAAACTCAGATGATTACCAAAGGCGCTATTGAAGAAATGCTTTCGATCTGTAACTATGCTGAATATAAAGGTGAAGTCATTCCTTTAACCAATCAAGTGAAGAAGGAAATATTAGAACGTGTTAATGGCTACAATGAGAACGGCTTAAGAGTTTTGGGAGTAGCCCAGAAAACTAACCCTTCGCCAGTCGGTGTCTTCTCAGTTGCTGATGAGGCAGAGATGGTATTCATTGGTTATTTAGCCTTCTTAGATCCAGCAAAAGAAAGTACAGCAGAAGCCATTAAAGCTCTTAATGAGCACGGCATAGCTGTTAAGATTCTTACTGGTGACAATGATGGCGTTACACGCTATATCTGCCGCCAAGTCGGACTTGATGCTGGCAGAATTCTTTTAGGTGGCGATGTGGAAGGAATGAAAGATGAAGACTTAGCTATAGCAGTAGAAACTACTACAATATTTGCTAAGTTGTCACCTTCACAAAAGTCAAGAATTGTTCGGACTTTAAGAAACAATGGTCATACAGTTGGTTATATGGGAGATGGTATCAATGATGCGGCAGCGATGAGAGAATCTGATGTCGGTATCTCTGTTGATACTGGAGTTGATATTGCTAAAGAAAGCGCGGATATTATTCTTTTAGAAAAAGATTTAATGGTTCTAGAAAAAGGTATTATTGAAGGGCGTAAAACTTATGGCAATATTATTAAGTATATTAAAATGACTGCTAGTAGTAATTTCGGTAATATGTTTTCCATGCTTGTAGCTAGCGCATTCTTGCCGTTTCTTCCGATGCTACCTCTGCAATTATTAATGCTTAACTTAATCTATGATGTGTCTTGCATTGCGATACCATGGGATAATATTGATAAAGAGTTTTTAAAGAAACCACGGAAATGGGATGCTAAAGGCATTAGCAAGTTTATGCTGTGGATCGGTCCAACCAGCTCGATTTTCGATGTGACAACCTATGTATTAATGTATTTTATTGTTTGTCCTGCGGTTTTTGTAGGAGCTTATAAAACCTTGAGTGCCGAGCAGCAAGTAGAATTTATTGCCTTATTTCAAGCAGGATGGTTTGTTGAATCATTGTGGTCACAAACTTTAGTTATTCATATGATAAGAACACCAAAGATACCATTTATAAAAAGTCGTGCATCTTTAATATTAACTCTATTTACTTGTGGAGGTATACTAGTAGGAACAATCATTCCATTTACTCCAATAGGAGACTATTTGAAAATGCACACTCTTGCCTCATATCCTAGCTACTTCGCTTGGTTGATACTAACAATAATGTTATATATGATGGTAGCGACCTTGATGAAGAAAATATATATAAGACGTTATGGAGAATTACTTTAATATAGATGCAAAAAAGGAGCGATGAGAATTTTTCTTATCGCTTCATAAATGAAAGTGCTTGACAATAGATATATGCAAAGCGTTAAATATAATTATAATGAAAAAAATATTAGTATTTTTTAAAATTGTAGTGCTTTGTTGTTTTTTAAGTGCATGCAGAAAGGGTGATAATTTGAGCAATATTGATAATAATGCTTTTGCTATTAAAATCTCTATTGGTGAAAAGGAATTTGTCGCAAAGATTGAAAATAATAAGACAACTTCCAGTTTCGCTAGTTTACTTCCGATGACAATCAATATGGAAGAATTAAATGGCAATGAAAAATATTACTATCTACCAAATAATCTCCCGACATCAGCAGAAAGTCTAGGATCAATTCAGTTTGGAGATCTTATGTTATGGGGTAATAATTGTTTAGTATTATTTTATGAATCTTTTACCACCTCATATAGTTATACAAAAGTAGCCAGAATTGAAGATCCAACTGATTTAGCCAGTGCGCTTGGTAGTGGAAGTGTTACTGTATCTTTTTCATTAATAGAAACTAAATAAAGGAGAAATATTTATGTCATTTAATCATTATGTGCCAACAAGAGTTTTATTTGGGAATGGTCAGGTAAAGGAGCTGCATACTCAAAAAATGCCTGGTAAGAAGGCATTACTAGTAATATCTAATGGTAAATCTGTTAAGGAAAATGGAACTTTAGATAAAGTAATTCATGAATTAGAAACTGCTGGAGTCCAGTATGTAATTTATAACGGAATACAAGCGAATCCGACTAGACACAATGTCATGGATGGCGCAGCAAGTGCTAGAAAAAATAAGTGTGATTTTGTTATTGCACTTGGTGGCGGTTCAGTTATGGATGCCAGTAAGGCAATTGCTGCTCTAGCGACTAATGAAGGCGATGTTTGGGATTATATTCATGGTGGTAGTGGTAAAGGGAAAATACTTCAAAATGAAGCGTTGCCACTAATTGCTATTACAACAACTGCCGGTACTGGTAGCGAAGTAGATGCTTGGGGAGTGGTTTCTAATGAAGAAACAAAAGAAAAGATTGGTTTTGGCGGTTATGACTTTTTATTTCCTGTAATTGCTATTGTCGATCCAGAACTTATGATAACTGTACCAGCTAAGTTTACGGCATATCAAGGATTTGACGCGCTACTTCAATGTGTAGAATGTTATGTCTCGAAGGAAGCTAATCTCATGAGTGATATGCTCAGCATTACTGGAATTGAGGCAATTGGTAAATATCTTCCTCTAGCAGTGAAAGAGGGAAATAATCTAATAGCGCGAGAAAAAGTGGCTTTTGGCAATACTATATCAGGAATGGCGATGGTTGTAGGCTGTACAACGAGCGAACATTCATTAGAACATGCCATGAGTGCCTACCATCAAGAGCTACCACATGGTGCAGGACTGATTATGATAAGTAAAGCCTATTTTACTCATCTTATCGAAAAGAAAGTTTGCGATGATAGATTTATTGAAATGGCAAAAGCACTTGGGAATAAAGATGCGAATAAGCCGATGGATTTTATTACTGCTTTAGCAAAATTACAAGCAGATTGTGGAGTAGCAGAACTGAGAATGTCTGATTATGGTATACGGCCAACTGAATTTGAAGCAATGGCAAAAAATGCTAAGGATACAATGGGCGGATTATTTCAAGCTGATCGCATCGATTTAAGTGTTGCCGATTGTGTAAAGATATTCGAAAAATCATATAAATAATAGAATTAATTTGATTAGCCCTCGTTTGCTTTCCCCCTCTTTTTTTGCTACAATAACTTCATAGAAACTGAGGAATAAAAATGAGTTTGACGCGAGAGGGATTTGAAGCTGCTAGTAAAAATCTTAAAAAGTTGAATAAACGAGCAAATAAATTGTTTAAAAAACTAAAGATTAGACTTAAACATAGGGTGCAAATGGATCATTGGGGCAATTGTTATTTGTTCGGTCAACCGGTTGCAGCAAAGATGAGTGACGAAGAAATTTGTGAAATCATTACAAATACTCCGAAAGAGCACTATAATGGGAATATAGGCTCGTTTGGTACTTGGCATCCAATTCCAGGAGTGCAATCAATAGAGGAGAAACAAGACGATGAGCAGTAAAAGCAATAGCAATTTTCATATTCATAGCTGGCATAGCGATGGATCCTTATCGGTTGATCAGATTTTAAAAGCACTTGAAGAAAGTGGTGTAAAATATTTTTCCATTACCGATCATGATACGATAGCTGGCACAATGGAAATTAATGAGAAGGTTGGCGAAGTTAATAAGTTCACTAAAAGTATAGGAGAATTAAAACATATCAATGGTATTGAATTATCGTGTTGTTTTGCTGATGGCGAAATTGGTTTTGATGAGAGTTGGGTCGAGCACATTCTTGGTTATGACTTCAATATTGAAAAAATGCAAAAATCATTGAAAAATATCAAAGATAATCGGAACCAACTCCATCATGAACTATTTAGTAAGTTGGTTACTGACGGTTATAATATTGATTTAGAAGACGCTGAAGAAGATAGATACGGTAAGACACCAGGACTTATCCTTCATCGTTATTCGATAGCGAAAGCTTTAGTAAAAAAAGATTATGCTTTTACAATCGATGAATGCTTTGAAAAAATTCTTAATAGCGATCGATATCGAAAGTATGCGAAGTCATTGCCTTCGATAAAAGAAGGAATTCAAATCATTCATGATTGCGATGGCATTGCCGTTTGGGCGCATCCATTCGGCGTATGTCGTGGTGGAAAAAAAGAAATCAGTCAAGAAAAGGTGCTAGAACTTTTTATTAAAATGCAGGAGTATGGTATTGATGGAGTAGAAAGTTATTACCAAAAATATGATTCGGAGAGAATAGAATTTCTTTGTGAATTAGCAGATAAACATGGTCTTACCAAGACAATCGGTACAGATTTCCATGCTATTAGAGATGATCAAACATTAATGTTTTTTAAAGAAGAGATGAGTAATAAGAACTTTGATGATACATTTGTAGATAATTTTGTTGATGCCTTAAAAAAACATTTTGGTAATGGTATATACCGTGCTGTCGAAATTGGTGATGCTGAAAGAGTAAGAACACTAATTCAGAAAGGCTATAATGTAAATGAAAAATTATATGGCAAAACACCAATACAGCAAGCTTGCTCGGAAAAGAACTTTGAAATAGCAGAAATGCTAATTAAAAGTGGAGCTGATACTCAAAATTTTGGCGATTGTCTGGCTTCAGTATCTATTGCTAGTTATCGAGATAATGATAAGCAACGAGAAGATGCCGTGAAGATAGCCCAGTTATTAATCCAATATAATATAGATAAAGATGAGATAAAAAAGGCATATGAAATAGCCACTGATGAAAAGAAGTGGGCAATTGCAGATTTGCTTTTACCACTAGTTGAAGAAGCAAATGAATACCATAAATTTATGATATATGGAAGAATGCTGGAGACAAAAAAAGATAGCAAAGATATCATCGCTTATATCGAAAAAGAAAATCTTCCTATCAATAAGTTGTTTCACGATGAAACTCTTCTGCTTTCAGCGATTAGAAATGATAGACTTGATATCGTAAAGTATCTTCTTTCCAAAGGAGCTGAGCTTGGTTTAGATGAGGGCAATCATGAAATAATGTATGCTGCTGGGAATGCCGAGATTTTGGAAGTTCTTTTGCAAAACGGTGGTGATTCAGATTATTCATATGAGGGTTTAACAAGAAAATGGGATTGTGCTATTACATATCCAGCGCGAAGCGGGAATTTAGCAGCAATCAAAGTTTTCCTGAAATATCATGCCGATATTGATAAAACGAATTATTATGGTGACACACCTTTGATTATCGCCACCATTTATAATCATACTGAAGTAATGGAAGAACTGCTTAAAAATGGCGCAGATCCCTTTTTAAAAAATAGCGACAATAATGATGCTTTGAGTATATCTATTGCTTACAATACTAGTGGCTTAGCGGCTTTCAATACATTATTAGAAAATGTTCATTACACTGAAGAGCAACTTCATCATGCTTTGAAGATAGCCAAAGATGGTTATGAATATTACCTAAAAGAATTTAGAACAGAGGAAGTTAAGAAAGCTGCGACGATGTATAAAACCTTAATTGAAAAAAACAATGCTGAAATTGATTTAATTGATTTTGCTCTACTTCACCTACATATAAAAGAAGTGGAAATGGCGAAGAAATATTTTCAATTAGCAGCTGATAATGGTAGTGATGATGCTTCCCTTTATTTAGAACTACTTGCTTTAAATAAAGAACCAAGCGAAGAGGCACCAATTAAAAAGGATCTAATTGTTGCTCACTATAGAATAAATTCGATTAAAATTAAAGGCGAGGATGCCTGGGGTTATAATGATAAACATGATGAGGTAGAAATTGAAGTGGAAAAGTGGACTGTTGATAGTACTACCGAGATAATAAAAATGGGTGAAGGAGAAAAGTTGACATTATCAAAGGGCTTTTTCCCTTATACCAATTTCGGTTATGTCTTTGAAAATAGTTGGTATTCCGAAAAAGTTGATGGAACGATATACTTTAATATTTATCAAACTTGGTATGATTTCTTCCTAGATAAAAACAACGGCGTTCTTGTAGTAGACAATACCATGCACATGGGATTAGAGAATAAAAGAGGTTTACAGTATTTTGGTGATAAAGAACGCGCTCATAAAATATTTAGATGTCTATATCAAAATCAACTAGCGGAAGATGATAATGCCTATGCGCAATTCATATTAGGTAAGCGCTGTTACTATGGCGATGAGTTTACCAGTCAAAATGAAGATAATGCTTGCTGGTTTTTATATAATTCTGCTGCGCAAGGATATAAAATGGCTTTTACTTTTATAAAAGCGATAAATGAAGATGCCAAAGCGCAATATGAATTAGGAAATTATTATGCTAATGCCGATGGTCTTGTGCATGAAGATGAAAAAGCGAAAGCTTGGTATGAAAAATCAGCTGCTCAGGGATATGAGCCAGCTATTAAAGCTTTAAAGGAGGAAAAGGAATAATGAATGCGAAAGAAAAAGCTGAAAAACTACATCGAAAGGTGAAGACATTTACTATTAGTTGTATAGATAAAGATGGCTATCCGTTAACTAAAGCGGTAGTTCCGGGTAAACATCGAGATGCACTTGATGAAATTTATTTTTGTACGAATACTTCTTCAAGATTTGCTAATGCCGTTCAAGAGAATAAAAAAGCGAATGTTTA
>JALQSN010000948.1:0-16075 GCA_023690525.1 Holotrichia oblita
AAAACGCGTACGATTGAGCAAATAGCCGAACTTGCGGACAAAGAGCTCCGCGCGGAGCTTGACAAGGAGTTGAAAGACGGTATTTATGTCGCGTCAGTCAAATTAAAACACAAAGTTTTGGAAAACGGGAATGTAAAAATGACGATGACATACGAATGTAAGGAAGACATCGCGAAACAGGTCCCGCTGGAGATAACAGAGTAAGGGCAAAACCCTTAAAACCTGAAAAGCATAAAATGCTTTAAAAACGTAAAAAGGCTAAAACCTTTAAATCTTTGTCCTGTCGGACGGACAACAAGGGGCTACCGCCCCTTGTTAATCCCCGTCATAGGGGGACACCCCCTATGTACCCCAAAGGCGGACAAAGCCCCCTCTTTTTCCTCACTTATAAGGACGGAATAAAACTCCGCACTTCGTGCGCAATCTTGCAAACCTGCACACAAGAAAAGAGGTTGACGATAAATGGAAAAATACGTTGCAGTAGACAGAATGGAAAATTTAATAAATATATTCGGCAGTTTTGATGAAAACGTAAAGATTATTGAAAAGGAGTTCAACGTCAACATAATAAACCGAGGCTCCGACTTAAAGATAAGCGGGGCAGAATCAAACGTTGACTGCGCGGCGAGAGTAATTGATATGCTGATGAACATTTCATCCCATGGTGAGCATATTACCGAACAGCAGGTGCGCTATATGATTTCTCTTGTTCATGACGGCAACGACTCCGAGCTCGCGGGAATGGATTCAGATTGCATATGTGTTACTAATAAAGGAAAGGCTGTTAAAGCAAAAACTTTGGGGCAGAAAAAGTATATTACCGCAATTAAAAATAACCCCATTGTTTTCGGCATAGGTCCTGCAGGTACCGGAAAAACATACATCGCCGTGGCATTTGCGGTTACGGCTTTTCGGAACAAGGATGTAAACAAGATTATTTTAACCCGCCCGGCAGTGGAAGCGGGAGAAAAACTTGGCTTTCTTCCCGGCGATTTACAGGACAAGGTAGACCCGTACCTACGCCCGCTTTATGACGCTCTTACAGACATGCTTGGCGGCGAGTCATTCCACAAATACGTTGAGCGCGGAATGATTGAAGTGGCTCCCTTGGCTTATATGCGAGGAAGAACGCTGGACGACGCGTTTATCATTCTTGACGAAGCGCAAAACACTACTCCGGAGCAAATGAAGATGTTTTTAACCCGTATGGGCTTTGCTTCAAAGGTAGTGGTTACCGGAGATATAACGCAGATTGATTTACCGGGAGACAAGCGTTCGGGGCTTAAGGAAGCCGAGATTATATTGAAAAACATTGAGGGCATAGCCTTCTCCTACCTCACAGATAAGGACGTTGTGCGGCATCCGCTGGTTCAAAAAATAGTAAAAGCGTACGAACGCAAGGAATTGGAGCGGGAGCGGGCGGATAAGAAGAAATTGCGATACCGAAAAAAAGACTGAAGATGCAAATTTGTCAATACAGGTGATGCTAATGAAAATTTATATAACCGATAATGTAAAGGCACCTCAGAGCATAAAAAAAATAATTAAAGATTGCGTAAACGCCTCCGTTTCAAAGCTTTACAATGGCGCAAATACAGAATTTGAGGTTAGCGTTATGCTGGTTGACAATGACGAAATACAAAACCTTAATTTTTTACACCGAAACATGGACAAGCCTACCGATGTTTTGTCCTTTCCCATGCTTGAATTTTATGAGAACGGGAACATAGCAGAAGAAAACGCCGAATACAACGAATACGGCGACATTCTGCTGGGGGATATTGTAATCAACATGGAAAAAGCAGAAGAACAGGCGCGGGACTACGGACACAGTTTAGAACGAGAGGTCGGATTTTTAACCGTTCACTCCATGCCGCACCTGTTCGGTTATGACCACGAGAACGAAACCGAAGAAAAAGAAATGTTCGGACTACAGGAGGAAATACTGCTTGAGATGGGGATTGTACGATGAAACTTATTAACAGTTTTGGATACGCGCTTCAAGGCCTTATGCACTGCGTTAAAAACGAGCGGAATTTCAGGATACATATTACCTCTGCATCAACTGTCGCTCTGCTGGCGATCTTTTATAATGTGCCTCCGCATCAGGCGGTTCTGCTGGTTTTTACAATTGTTTTCGTATTTGTCACCGAAATGGTGAATACCTCCATTGAGCGGACGGTGGATTTGTTAACGAAGGAACACAGCCCAAACGCGCGCATAGCCAAGGATGTAGCGGCAGGCGCGGTGCTAGTTTCAGCTGTATGCTCTGTAGTAATTGGATTTATCGTATTTTTTGATATCCCGAAGATAAAAGAGCTATTCACCGCTTTAACCTCAAGCCCGACAAACATTATTATAGTAATATGTTATATGGTGATATGTATTATGTTTATAGGAAGGAACAACAAACATGGATAATAAAGCTTTCAAATCGGGGTTTGCGGCGATATGCGGTCGCCCCAACGCCGGCAAATCAACCCTTTTAAATAAGCTGATAGGCGAAAAAATCGCCATCGTTTCAAGTAAACCGCAAACCACCAGAAATTCCATTTTAGGCGTGTATTCTGAGGACGATTGCCAAATTGTTTTCGTTGACACCCCGGGTATTCATAAACCAAAAAACAGGCTTGGGCAGCGCATGGAAAAGGCTATCCGAAACGCAACAGCTGATGTAAACGCAATCGTCTACGTTATGGACTGCACAATTTACGAAAACGAGCTAACCTCCGAGAAGGAGGCTTTATTATTGGTGGCAAAAGCCCCCGTTATACTTGCGCTTAATAAAATTGATAAAATTGATAAGCAAAAATTACTGCCTCTTATAGATAAACTTAAGGATATGTATAATTTTGAGGCTATAATTCCGATTTCGGCTCAAAAGGGTAATAACGTAAACGAATTGACACGCGAGCTAAAAAAATATTTAGCGGAAGGACCGAAATATTTTCCGGACGGAGTTATCACTCCACAGCCCGAAAGACAGATTGTAAGCGAAATAATACGCGAAAAATCGTTAAGGCTTTTAAATCAGGAAATTCCGCATGGGGTCGCCGTTCAGATTGAAAAAATGGAATTTAACGAAAAAAGAGAAATTCATAGCATTAGCGTAGCTATTTATTGCGAAAAGCAAAGCCACAAGGGCATAATAATAGGAAAAGGCGGAGAGAAGTTAAAGCAGATAAGTTCATCCGCGCGTATTGATATAGAACGATTTTTGGGCGATAAAGTATTTTTGGAGGTATGGGTTAAAGTAAATCCGGATTGGCGCAACAAGGAAAGCTTTATAAACGAAATTTCATTTGAATAGAGATAATTTGCCATTTTATTTTTGTATAAAAATTTTTCAAATACGCAATCTAAAATATGAAGGTTGAAAAATGCACGTCAGCTATGCTGACCATTTTGGGGGGCGTAAAAATGAAAAATTTAAATGATATTTCGTGGGGTTTATTCGAAAAAACAGGCGACATAAACAGTTACCTTATTTATAAGGAAACTCCTAAGGAGCAGGCTACAAACACGCCTGCAAGCATGAAAGCGGGTGTAGAGGTTGGCGTTAGTGGATGCTGTGGGGCTTGTAATTAAGGATATTAATTTTGGTGAGTCAAGTAAAATTTTAACGGTTCTCACTCATGAATTCGGCAGAGTTCAGATAATCGCGAACAGGGTGCGTACTCACAGAGTAGGTTATATGAAAGGCTCTCAGCTTTTTTCATACAGCTGGTTCTCCCTATACAGAAACCGCAGAAATGTATACAGAATACGCACGCTTGAGTGCAAAGAGGCATTCGGCAATATGAGCGAATCTCTTGAAAAGCTGTCTTACGCTACATATTTCGCCGATATAGCATACCATCTGACAGAGGAGAACATAACAGACGATGAACAGTTAAGCTTGATTTTGAATACATTTTATTTAATGAATAACGATAAAGTTGAGCTTAAAAAACTAAAACCCGTTTACGAACTTAGAGCAATGTCAATTTCAGGGTTTCTGCCCGACTTAAACAGTTGCGGAATATGCGGCAAGGAAAATGGACTTAAGTACTTCAAGCTAAGCGAAGGCGTTGTTTTATGCGGTGAATGCGGAAAAGAAAAAAAGGATGTCATTGCAGTAAACGATTCGATACTAACCGTAATGCGGCACATATGCTATTCCGACTCAAAGAAAATTTTTTGGTTCGACGTTTCCGAAAAAGTTTTGGAATATGTGGGGGAAATTACCGAAAGGTACGTTGCAGTACATATCGAAAGGGTTCTTCGGTCTTTAAAATATTTAAAAAATGTGCTATCATTGGGATGACGATATGATGAGCCGAACATATATGTTCGGCTCTTTTTGTGCTATAATCTTGCAAATCAGCATAACATTTCAACTCATATTAAAAAATAATTCGGCAAAACTAATTTCATAAAATATTATTATAAAATTATGAAATTATTATGGGGGGGTAAATAATATGAGCAGAAATTACAGGAAATCAAGGCTTTTAGAACCTAACGCGTACGATGCTATGACAAAGTTCAAACTTGAAGTCGCAAACGAAATAGGATATTTGCAGTTTTGCAAGGAAAACAACGACCACTACAAAGGGGATGTATCCGCCCGTCAAAACGGGCTTGAAGGTGGCCCCATCGGCATGAAATGGTACGAAGAATGATAAAGGCTCAGCAGGAAAATATGCTACACTAAAGTAGTATAAGGGGGCTTCTCACTACGTTGCAACCCCCTTATATATCCCTCGAAATTTTGACCACGTTCCCACTCGTCAAAATCGAGATGTGCAACTACGGCGGAGTAAATCCGCCTTCGTTGCGGAATTAAATCCACACCACGAGGGGCATACATACTCTACTTTATATTTTTAATTAAGTCCGCCATGCCCGTTGCGGCATAACGCGCGCCTAAGATTGCTTCTTCAAGTGTGTTCCCGCTTGTTCCGACCTCAATGATTAGACTACCGGAGGTTACATGCTGATTAAACCGTTCCCTTCGCAGGTTTATAGGGCGGATTAACCCCGGGTAATGAGTTAAAATTTTATTCTGCATTTTTACCGCGAGCTTTAAATTTTCATTCCATTTATCATGCTTTAATCCGTTTTCATTCGTTCCCACTACAAACATAACCTGAGCCGCCTTCTTACCATCTACTTCAGTGCACAGCTTTACCTTTGTATCATCATCCCTGATTATCGCATCACGGTGAACGTCAAGAACTATTTGGATTGACGGATACTTCTTTTTATAACTTTCTATAGTATTAAGCGAATTCTGGTATGAGCCATTATACGAGGGGTAATCATGCAGTTTTTTGTCATGCAAAGTCTCAATTTTATTTTCTTTGAAAACTCTTGCTATTTCTTCGCCGACTTTTACAATATTCACATTTGTATCTGTACTTCTGTCGCTGTCGCCTAAATTATATGTATCCTTATCAGTAGGCGAAAACGCCTCTGTTGCGTGGGTGTGTACAATAAGCACCTTTGGTCCTTTGACGGAAAAATTGAAGTTTAAAACATCATTCAGTAATTTATCCGCGTCAGTTTGATATTTTGTTTCGTTATTTATGTATACTCCGCCGTACTTCGCCGCGCTTATCTCGTCTATATTCCGCTCGTCCGAACCGTTGCCGCCATCAGCTGAAGGAGGTCGCAAGGGAGTTTGTTCAAAACCGTCCCCTTCATTGACGGTTCCTATAATATTGCCGCCGCTAACCTGCACACTGCTGTTTGCCATTGCCACAATACTACTGCCACTTACCGCCTTAATAAGCGGGATTTCACTTAAAACCGCGCTTGTTACATCTGTTATATCATAACCAAGCACAAAATACGACAACGTCTTTGCAAAGCTTTGATTAAACGTATTCATTACAACCATTTTTTCACCGCCGTCACTATTTCCGCGCGAATAGTTCCCTACAGCAAGGCTCACGGCTATAACAGCCGACACAAGAATACCCATCCCTGTCATAAAAGCGGCTCTCTTTATTGTTTTTATATTTACTACGATTGCCCTATACCGCGTACTCCTCATTATTTTATCTCCTGTCTTTGATTTATGCTAACTTGTTCTGTGTATCCTGTCCGTTTTGCCCATCAAGCGCGGATATAGTCGCCAGAGTATCTCCCAGCTGTGTAAAAAGGCGGCAAGAACGCCCAATTCTGCCTCGGGCACGCTTTCTATAATCCCCAGCGCGAGAGCGGTAACAAATAACGCAAGCTCCTTACCCGACATAACTAACCCATTCCTTTCATTTGCAAAACAACCTCAATCCTGATATTATTTATATGATAATAATTCCGAAAAAATGAAACAAGCCTTAAAATTTAAAAAACTTTCTAATAAAGTATTGTAATTATTAAACATTTGTGGTAAAATAATTCGGCGTGAATTACGCAATTAATAAATACACACGCTGTTTAATGCGGCAGGAAGTGCTTTGGGAAGTTTTTTGCACTCTAAAGCCCCTTTCGCAGATGAAGACAGCGGAGGTATAAAACTATGGAGGTGTAAAGAAAATGGGAGTTATTCAAATGAAACAGCTTCTTGAGGCAGGTGTTCACTTCGGACACCAGACCAGAAGGTGGAACCCCAAAATGGCGGAGTATATTTTTACGGAGAGAAATGGTATTTACATCATTGACCTTCAAAAAACCGCCCAAAAGATTGAAGAAGCGTACTACTTTGTGCGCGACATGCCGCCGACGGCGGAGAGGTATTGTTTGTCGGCACTAAGAAGCAGGCTCAAGACGCTATCCGTGAGGAAGCCGAACGTGTCGGTATGTACTTCGTTAATGCCAGATGGCTCGGCGGAATGCTTACAAACTTTAAGACAATCAAAAAGAGGATTGACCGCTTAGAACAGCTTTATAAAATGAGTGAGGACGGCACGATGGACCTTCTGCCTAAAAAAGAGGTTATTAAGCTGAAACTCGAAGAAGAAAGGCTTGAAAAGTTCTTAGGCGGAATTAAAAATATGAGAAAATTACCTGCGGCTTTATTCATTGTCGACCCGAGGAAGGAAAAAAATGCGATTGCGGAAGCCAGAAAACTCGGTATTCCTATAATCGCTATAGTTGATACAAACTGTGACCCTGACGAAGCCGACTATGTTATCCCCGGCAATGACGACGCTATCCGCGCGGTAAACTTATAGTTTCCACCATTGGAAACGCGATTATCGAAGGCAGACAGGGCGAAGAATTTGTTGCTCCTGCCACTGAAAAAAGCGACGATATTCCCGCCGCTGACATGCTCGACAATATGATTGAGTAAAACAGAGTTTTATAACGAAATTATGAAGGATGGAGATATAGATGTTTACTGCACAAAATGTAAAAGAATTAAGAGAGATGACAGGCTGCGGCATGATGGACTGTAAAGCCGCGCTTACCGAAACAAACGGCGACATGGAAAAGGCTGTAGAGTTCCTTCGCGAAAAGGGGTTTGCCGCCGCGGCTAAAAAAGCCGGAAGGATTGCGGCTGAAGGCTTGGTTGAAGCCGCCGTGTTCGGAAACGTCGGCGTAGTAGTTGAGATTAACTCTGAAACAGACTTTGTTGGCAAAAATCAAGACTTTAAGGATTTCGTTCATAATGTCGCAAGCCACATAGCTAAAAATAACCCTAAAAATGTAGAGGAACTGCTTACGCAGAAGTTTGACGCAAACCCCGCTCAAACCGTTGATGAGGCGCTTAAAGAAAAAATTGCAGTTATCGGTGAAAACATGAACATTCGCCGCTTCGAGAGATATGAGGGCGTGTGCGAGGCATACATTCACGGCGGCGGCAGAATAGGCGTTTTGGCGCTGTTCGATGTTGCAAATAACACCGTGGCGGAAGGTGCTGAGTTCAAAACCTTCGCGAAAGATATCACAATGCAGGTTGCGCGGCAATTCCGCAATTTGTGAACCGAAGCGAGGTTCCTACCGAAACTCTTGAAAAAGAGAAGGAAATTTTAAAAGCGCAGGCACTTAACGAGGGCAAACCTGAAGCAATCGTTGAAAAAATGGTTGTAGGACGCGTTGAAAAATACTATAAGGAAGTATGCTTGATTGACCAAGCGTATATTAAAGACCCTGATATGTCTGTTTCAAAGTACATTAAAGACACAGGCGCAAAGCTTGGAACGGAAATTAATGTTATCAAGTTCGCAAGGTTTGAAAAGGGCGAAGGTCTTGCCAAAAGGGAAGACGATTTCGCGGCTGAGGTTGCACGCATGACAGCAAAAGGTTAAAAACCGAAATCATGAAATACTTTAAAGCCTTTCTCTTGATGGAATATCATCAAGAGAAAGGCTTTAAAAATTTTTACCTCTTATTAGTTCAATATCTTGACTTTTAAATTACGCCGTGTTCTTCATCTGCAAACGCAATTTATCCGCAATCATCGCTATAAATTCAGAATTAGTGGGCTTTCCTTTAGAATTGGCAATCGTATAGCCAAAAAATTTATTTAAAACATCCGTATCGCCCCTATCCCACGCAACCTCTATCGCGTGCCTGATAGCTCTTTCAACACGGCTTGCGGTGGTATTATATTTTTTAGCAACGGTAGGATATAGTTCCTTGGTAATGGAATTTATAATATCCAAATTGTCAATCACCATAATAATCGCCTGTCTTATGTACTGATATCCCTTTATATGCGCCGGAATTCCAACCTCATGTATTATTTCAGTAACCAGCGTTTCAATATCGGGCTTCGTCGTAATAAATCCCTGCTTAGTCACCGCCGAATTGATAAACTGTCTGCCGTCGTCTCTCGTAGCTTTAATCCTGCTGATTAAATTCGGAAAATCTACAGGTTTAACCATATAATAATCAGCGCCCAAGGACAGACACCTTTGCGCCGTTCTTTCCTGATTAATTGAAGTCACAACAATAATATTCGGTTTTTTATGTAACCCTATCTTCTTTAACTTCTCAAGAACTCCTATTCCATCCAAATTCGGCATAATAACATCTAAAATTATTACATCAGGCTCAAGCAGATTAATCATATCCAAACTCTCTATGCCGTCATAAGCGCAACCGGCTACCTCAATGCCGTCTTCCTCGTTCAAATATTTTACCAGCGTGTCCGAATACTCCCTATTGTCGTCAACAATAATAACTTTAATCTTGTTTTCCATACTCTCATTGCTCCTTTTTATACTTTTATTTTATCTTTGCGGCTACAATATACCATAATTACCATTAATTGTCAACACTGTTTTTACATTTTTTAGAAAAATATGTAATTATTTTGTTGGAGTTTGTTAAAACTCCAACAAAGTTTAGATTTTTATAAATTATTTTGGCTATTTTCCAGCATTGATTCTATAAATATCGCGTAACCTTTTGTCGGGTCGTTTACAAATACATGGGTAATCGCGCCGATAAGCCTGTCATTTTGAATGATTGGACTGTAGCTCATTCCCTGAACTATGCCCCCTGTTTTTTCAAGCAAATTGCTATCCGTTACCTTAACTACCATGCACTTCGACTTATCACTATTGCTTTTCATTATTTTTTGAATTTCAATCTCAAAACTTTCCACTTTTTCCCCATCAATATTCGACAAAATATTAGCTTTTCCTTCTTTTATCTCATTTTTTCCACCAATTTTCATTAAATTTTGCTTTTTATCCATCATTTCAGAATTAATTTCACCAAATAACCCGAATTCAGTATTTTTAAATATGCTGCCCATTTTCTCGCCTTCTTCGAGAAATATACCTTTAAGTTCTCCCGGCTGACCTTTTTCGCCCTTTTTAACCGAAATTATGCTTGAACTTAATATGTTCCCTTTTGTGATTTTCAAAAGCTGTCCTGTTTCCGTATCGGTTATCCCGTGGCCCAGCGCACCGAACGTATTATTCTCCGGATTATAGTAAGTCAGCGTACCGATACCCGATGTATTATCCTTAACCCAAGCCGCTATTTTGTACTCTTTATCCTCTTTAGAAACCCTTGTGACCACTTTAGTCTTTATAAGTCTTTTACCCCGTTCAAGTTCTACCGCAAGCACCGGATTTTTAGGCGCATCCTGATTGATAATATCTGTTAGTTCATTTAACCCTTCTATTTCCTTATCGTTTATCCTTCTTATAATATCTCCGTTTTTTATTCCTGCATCCTTAGCCGGCGAATACTTCTTATCGTCCTGCGCCAGCATATCTGATGTACCCATTACCAGCACGCCGTCTATGTCAATATTAACCCCGATTGAATTTCCGCCGGGAATAACCATAATATCTTGCGAACCGCTTACCGGCACCTCGCCTTTTTGCCTTGAACCACCTTCTATTTTAACTGAAATACCGGCAACATCGCCGAATATAAACATAAAACTTAAAACAGGTGTTAAAATAAGTGATAGATATAAAATGGCAATTCTTTTTTTAAGTCCCACCATTTTTCCCCCTTTTCTATAAAATTCTTGCATTTAACACCTTTAAGTTAACCGAATCGAATCTTTGCTATCCTGACAATAAAATTAAAAAAGACCTATGAGCGGTCTTTTTTACATTTTTTTAAAATTGACCTTTATTCCCCGTTAAATTTTCAACCCCTCTATCGACCGCCTCTTTTTCAATACATGGAAATTTTATTAACCCGCTTTGAATGCATCAAAATTTTTATATTTTCCAATTTAACCATTCTCATCATATCATATAATTCCGCGCTTATTTTACCCTATTATGCCCCGCTCTCGCCTTGCCCTGAATTTCAGGAACAGCCGGCTCATCATTTTTTTGAAGTTTCATTTTTTTATTACTCTCCGTCCCGTGCGGCTCCGACGGATCAGGTCGCCTCATTCCTTTTTTGCCATAATATTATCTCCTTCGATTTTTGTTTACAATGATATTATTTGTTGATTTCAAATTTTTATTAATTAAATATAACAAAAACACCAATCATGCATAATATGTAAGAGAGGCAAACCCAAATCAAACAGCAGCAATATTAATTATTTTTTTAAAGGAGGATTTTAATCAAGAATGAGACACTGCATGATGAATAACAAGAAAACAAACAATTATAATATAAAAAAAGAAACCACAGTCATTGAGGATTTTCCATACTTCCGCCGCTTTACAGCGACCATGCTCCATATGCTGATGCCGCCGGCCCGGTGATTATTTCACCCGATATGAGCGTTAACTCCATGCCGTATGGTATGGAACCCCAAATGACACCGGCAAATATGTATGATACCGTAATAGGCGGAACATTTAACGTTGAAAACTTTCCCTCTGTGTCTAACCCTGAATATCTGACAGAATTCCTTAAATCCCAAACGGGAAAACTGGCAAAAGTAGAGTTTTTACTCGGTGCAAATACATATGCCGAACGTACAGGAATACTGAGCGAGATAGGCGCTAACTATTTAGTGCTTAATGAACTGGGTACAAAAAACATGCTCACCTGCGACCTGTATTCCGTGAAATTTGTAACCGTTTATAACACACCATGTATGGAATATTTGAACAGTCATGGCACGGACTATAGAATGATATAACATAGATTGTCTTTGACAATTTTTTTAAAAAAAAAGGGGGCTAACCGCCCCCCAAGCCGCTATTAATACATAATTTTCGCAATAAAAATCCCCACAAAAGCCGTAAACGTAATCTTGTAAAAAACCTGTCTAACAGGTGGGTATCACTTCAGATATGTCGCAAGTCCACTGACCGAGCCAAAAGGCTGGGAGGCATGTGCTAATTACCCGAAAGCCGATTCCCTTACTTTATTATGTTGGTTTTACA
This sequence comes from Holotrichia oblita, assembly GCA_023690525.1. Taxonomy (NCBI): domain Eukaryota; kingdom Metazoa; phylum Arthropoda; class Insecta; order Coleoptera; family Scarabaeidae; genus Holotrichia; species Holotrichia oblita. Next base: position 11,757 of record JALQSN010000948.1, read on the forward strand.
TAATGATTACATCTACAAACCCAGCAGGGCATGTATTTATTATTTAACTGTCGGTGTTATTTTATCACATTTTTTTCATCTTTTCAATAGGAAATTTAATCTTTATTTTACGAACTTTTCTTTAATATATCAATAATTAGTATAATTAACAAAAATTTATATTTTACAAATCCGTTTTTATAGTGTATAATATAGAAAAACAAAATGCACATAACATTATGTCATATGCGGTCAGGGGGATTTGATTTGAAAATCGAAAAATTATCGCAAAATAAGATTAAAATTATACTTACAAAAGAAGATTTGATTGAATGGAATATAGATTTCGACAGCGTTACCGGCAACACGCCGGAAGCACAAAATATGTTTTGGTCGGCAATACGTCAAGCGGAACGCGAAGTCGATTTTTTCGTCGACGGCTCCCAGCTTTTAGTAGAAGCCATGCTTCATCAGTACGATGGCTTTATAATGCTTATCACCAAAGTTGATGACGGCTCAAGTATAAATCAAAACGGCGCAAACTTAAAGGAAAGAGTGAAAAATAATGACTTTCGCATAAAACGCAAAAACCGACCTCTTCATCTTCCATCATACATATATAAATTTGATGACTTTAACGACGTATGCGGCGCTTCAAAAAATATAGAACCTCTTTTTGAGGGAAAAAGCACCTTACATAAATACAATAATTCGTTTTTCCTGCACATCCTGCCTGATGAAGGCGTTTCGTCCATTGAGATTGACAGCACATTAATCGAATACGCCTCAAAAATAAACGCGCCTATCGTAGCCGAAGGATTTTTAAATGAACACGCAAAGCCCATGATAGAAGACAACGCCGTAGAAACTATCGCAAGCTATTTTTAAAGCCGAGTGCTTCGCACTCTTTACAAGAGGACTCACACACCGTCCCCCTTGTATAACCCCCGCTTAGCGGAGTCACTACGGCGAAATAGATTCGTCTGCGTGACAGATTTAAGTAATTTCCTCCAAGTTAAAAGAGCGCCAAAGGCGCTCTTTTTTATATTATTCCATTGCCTCGTTGTCCGCTATAACAATCACATCTCTATGTAAATTAAGCATTGTCGCAGGGCACGCTGTTGTTATCTTCCCTGAAAGAACCTTTTTCAAAGCCGTGCCTTTGCCTTTTCCATTGACCAAAAGGATTATCTTTTTTGCCTTCAAAATGGTTGCCATACCCGATGTTACAGCATTACGCGGAACATCATCCTTCGATGCGAAAAATCTTGAATTTGCCTCTATAGTATCGTCTGTTAATTTAACCAAATGCGTTTTGTCGGTAAGCTCCTCCTCCGGTTCGTTAAACGCTATGTGTCCGTTGTTTCCTATTCCTAAAATCTGCAAATCTATACCACCGAACTCATCTATCGACTTGTCGTAATTTGCACATTCAGTTTCAATATCCTTTGCGCTTCCGTCGGGAATATGCACATTTTGAGGGTTTAAATTCACCTTGCTGTACAAATGCTCATTCATAAAATAATAGTAACTTTGGTCGTTTTCCCTGGCAATCGGATAGTACTCGTCAAGATTGAAGGTTACCGCCTTCGAAAAGTCCGCTTCTCCCCTTTTGTACATTGACGCAAGCTCGGCATACATTCCCACAGGAGTTGACCCCGTCGCCAGTCCCAACACGCTGTTCGGCTTTAAAATCAACTGCCCCGCTATCATCCTTGCCGCGGTTTTTGACATCTGTTCATAGTTTTCGCATTGTATAACGCGCATTAATCACATCCCCTTCAAATTTATAAGCTTAATTTTTGTATATTTTCTTTTACATTATTTTTAAAATCCTCTATATGACTTACCGCAAATCCGCTTATATCCATCGTCTTATCAATTATCAGCGGAGTTAAGTCCATAGCAAGCATAAGCGAGTCGGTTTCGTCCACTCCGTGGCTTTCAGCGTATGTGGCGTTTGCAAGCCTGCGCCCTGCTGTAGCTAAGTCATACCTCTTGCCTCCGCATATCTGGGAATCAAAAACGCCGAGCAACGCGTTTTCTAAGTTTGAATGCCCCGCAACATTGAATTTAATCTTGTCGCAGTCGTTCATCCAGTCAAGTCCGCGCCACACTTCACAACCGTACACCTTTTCAGGCAGATATTCCTTATCAAGCTCCCTAAGCGCGTTTATGGTTTTAACAACCACTCCCACATGGGTTTCATGCTTATCCGCAAGGTTATGAGTATAAATCGTTTGAGGCTTACACCTTGTAATAATTTCCTTTATACTGTCAATAACTGCTCTATCTTCCTTGCTTTTAACTTCCGATGAGGCATAATCCATAAACACCTGTGCTGAATACTCTCCTATATGCCGCTTTCTTCTGTTCTTCTTTACGTATTTTCATCATATCTTCGTCGGAACAATCCGCATACAGCCCGGCTTGCGCGGCTTCCGCTTCCGTTGGTCACAACAACTCCTGTGAACCATTTGTCTGACTTGCCGAAGCATTTTAAAATCCCATCATATGCCATAATCTCAATATCATCTTGATGCGCCGCTATAGCAAGGTGCGTTGTGCGTGCAAGCGCCTCCTGCTCGTTAATTCCGCTCGGTATATATATTTCCATAGTACAATTCTCCTTTGTTTTTATAAGCTCGCTGCGGCTATCGACTGCCCTACACGGCGCTCGTACTCATCCGGAACATATATTATTATTTTCTCCATTAACTCCGGAAATTCCTCTTTTAATATCATATTCGCTTTTTCAATTATTATGTCGCCGCCCGCGCCACTTGTAACTCTACCCAATACTTGAAGGTAATTTATATCATAAAATTCTGCATAATAAGCAATCGCGTATCCGAAATAAACCCCTATGGTTTCGAATATCTGCCTTGCGCCCTCATGATTTGCCTCCATCAGTTTTTGAACTTCCTTCAACTTTTCCGCAAGCGTTAAATCGTCAGAAAGGTCAATTCCCGCTTTAGGCGCAAGCTTTATAACCGCATCCTGCGAGAAATACTTACACCCCACTCCAAAATCACCGCTCCACTCGTCGCAATTCGCCTCAAAATCCTGCTCTATGAGCGATTGCTCCTCTTCACCAAAACGTCCACTCCGTTGAGGCGTTGCGGGAAGCCTTTCGATATTGTAATCAACAGGGGCAAACGCAAGCTCGTTAAGCCAGCCTGTTATGTTTCCGTTTTGGTCAACATAGCCTACCGCCTCGCTCGTACCCATAGCTACGCCCAAAACACCGTTTTTATCAAGACACATAGAACCCGCCAGCGCCGCCACATCACCGTCATTGGCAACGTGAACCGGAACGCCGAACTCGCTTGCAATATTGGTATAAATATCCTTTATTCTCTCGTCAAATTTATCCTGCGGAATTTTGATAAACAACGATGCAACCATTGTGCGGTTTGCGACATACACGCCCGCTGAACTTACGCCCATTGCATCAACTTTTCCACCCAGCTTATCAACTCCAAGCGCTATTGCGCTTTTAATTTGTTCGTAATGATAATCGGGGTCATCGTTTAGCTTAGGCAACCACACAATTTCCTCCGAAAATACAACCTCTCCGTCCTTCATTGCAGAAATTTTCATATCGCTTCCGCCCGCGTCAAAACCTATGCGATTACCGCTTAAATTTCTGCCGATAGCAATCGGGTTACCTTTTGTCTGCGGAATGTCATTTGTATATATTACTTCGAAATTCTTTTCATAAACCCGCTCCATAAACTTTTTGTCAAAAGAACGCAAGCCGTTGTCCGAATAACATTCCACAAGATATTTCGCCATATTTTCATCATTAATATAAATTTTAAACCCGCCAACTGCCCACAACAGCATTTTTACAAGTAACTCAATGTAAAATTTGTTTTTTTCATCACTCTCGCCTATTTTAGTGTCGTAACTGTATACCAGCCCGTTCTCCCGCTCAATCGCTATGGAAACCACTCTCTTCGCCGTCTTTAAAAACTCCCTGCTCCAAACAATCGCAGGTACAAATTTTTTATCTAATATTGGCCGCATTTTTTACCGCTCCCTCTTAATAATATTATATCAACATTATACTTCACTATGCCAAAGCTGTATTTGTATTTTTCGGTATTTAGTTTGTGTTTTTTGAAAGATATAATATGTTGCCTTAAGCACATTTATTAAGAAAATAATTCGGTAATATTTAGACTTATTAGAGGTTGTATTTTATAATACCACTCGCCAAGTTTTTTCTAATTCTAAACATATCTGTATGGTGCATTTATATATTTTCGCTGTTTTTATCTTTATTTGATACATTATTTAGGTCAACAGGATTTTTTAGTATCAAAATAGTATCA
>JALQSN010000949.1:0-16071 GCA_023690525.1 Holotrichia oblita
CAGCCTTGGGCTTGGCATCGGGGAATTGCTTGATGAGGCAATGAGGGTCTTAAGCGAAACTAAACAAAAAAAAGCAAAAAAGAAGACGAAGATAGCAAACGTTTAAGAGTCGCCATAGTAGGACGGCCAAACGTTGGCAAATCATCGCTTATAAACAGCATTTTGGGAGATACAAGGCTTGTGGTCGGCGATGTTGCAGGAACCACCAGAGACAGTGTGGATACATTTTTTAGTTATGGCGGCAAAGAATATACTTTGGTAGATACGGCAGGCATACGCAAAAAAAGCGTCATCGACAAAGAAAGTCTGGAGAGTCTTTTTGTCGTCAGGTCACTTGCTTCTATACGACGATGCGATGTGGCTGTCCTTGTTATTGATGCCAGTGAGGGCTTAACAGACCAGGACCAAAAGCTTGTTGCTTATATCAACTCGCAAGGCAAGGCATGTATCTTTGCATGCAACAAATATGATTTGCTTGACGAAGAAGCAAAAAAAAATTTTGAAGAAGACATGAACGAAAAACTTGGCTTTATGAAATATTACAAAAGTGTTTCCGTCAGTGCAAAAACCGGCAAAAATGTTTTGGATATCATCAAGCATGCGACAAATGCGTTTGCTAGAGCCAGCAATCGTGTTACAACAGGCACGCTAAATCAATTGTTGCACGAAGCGTTTAGATTAAATCCGCCGGCAAACGTAAAAGGGCAGTCAGTCAAGCTTTTTTATGCCACGCAATCAGATATTTGCCCACCCACCTTTGTTTTGTTTGTCAAAAATGCAAATATTGTGCAAAATAGTTATGTAAGATATATTGAGAACTTTTTGAGAAAATCTATAGATTTTACAGCAGTACCAATTAGAATTTTGTTAAGAGATCGCGGCGAATCGGATATTGATTGAGGAGAAACAGAGATGACATTACACTGGGCGATTGTTGTACCAATATTTGCATACTTTTGGGGCAATATCAGCTTTGCAAAGCTTATCCCCAAACTTTTACTAAGAAAAGACATTACAAAGTATGGTAGCGGTGTTCCTGGAGCGGGCAACGCATACCGTTCATTTGGCTTTTTGATTGGTGTTTTGGTTTTGTTGCTTGATATAAGTAAAGGTGTAGTGCCGGCGCTTATGGGACGGTATTTAATAGGCGGGACTGAAGGTCTATTTATGGCCGGAGCTGCCGCTGTGCTTGGGCACGTGCTGCCTGTGTTTTACAAGTTTAAGGGGGGCAAGGGTTTTGCGACTGCACTCGGTGTATTTTTTGTTGCTCACCCGCTGCCTATGCTTATTGCATTCGCTATTGCATTTTTTGCCGCCGCATTTTTTGAACTCATCAGTCCGTTGTCGGTTATTACATGCGCTGGCATGACAGCATACGCTGCTTCACAAAATCCGAACAACTATGTTGCACTTGGTTGTATGTTTGCTATTTTTTTAATTGTATGGGTAGCGCATAGAAAAAATATCCAAAAAATTCTCACAGGGGATGAGAAAAAAAATAGTCTAAGAAAGATTTTTAGAGTTTTTAGCAAAAAGAAAAAGCTAGAAATTGCATCCGAGCCAAAGGTAGAAGTAAAAATACCGGAAGCTCCGGACAACCAATCCATAGACGAACAAAAGTAAAATTTTTTAGCAACTTATTTCATATTGTTGCTAGTATATTTTTTGCAAACTTCTCATATCTTTTTGATAGGAAAAATAGTATTTTCCTGTCCACAAGGAGGAATGAGATGGATAACAATATTTATGAGAGTATTGCCAAGCGAAGCGGCGGCGATATTTATATTGGCGTTGTGGGACCAGTTCGTACAGGCAAGAGCACCTTTATTGCGCGCTTTATGCAATCGCTGGTTGTGCCTGCAATTGTCAACAAAAACGAAAGACAAAGGGCAATAGACGATACTCCGCAAAGTGCTGACGGCAAAAACATTATGACCACCCAGCCAAAGTTTGTACCAAGCAAAGGTGTACGCATACAGGTCAGCAAAGAAATGTCGGCTAATGTCAGGCTTGTAGATTGTGTAGGCTATATGGTCAGCGGTGCATATGGGGCATTGACAGAAGAAGGCAAAACAAGAATGGTCAAAACCCCATGGAGTGACGCTGAAATACCATTCTACGAAGCTGCTGACATAGGCACAAAAAAAGTAATAAATGAGCATAGCAACGTAGGTATTATCGTTACCACAGATGGCTCGATAAAGACCGATCTTGCAAGAGCAAACTATATTGAAGCGGAAGAACGTTGCGTAAATGAACTAAAAGCTCTAAACAAGCCATTTGTAATTGTGCTAAACAGTGCCAATCCAATTGCCGACACAACACTTTCTCTCGCTATGAGCCTGCAGTCCAAGTATGGCGTACCGGTTGTTCCGCTCAACGCAAGTCAAATGGGCGAAGCAGAAATAAGTTATATTTTTGAAGAACTTATCAAGCAATTTCCACTATCGCATATTGATATCAACTTGCCAGAGTTTTTGCAAGGGTTGCCTTTTGAAAACAAATTCATACAAGAAATTGTCGCAAGCATAAAACAAATTCCACAAACAATAAAAATCGGCGACTACAAAGACTTGACTATCCTAAACGGGAGCGAAAACTTTGAGCCTGCAGGTGTATCACAGATAAAAATTGAGCAAGGCGTTTTGTTGTTTGAAGTTGAAGCAAAAGAACACTTATTCTACAAAGTAGTTAGCGAAGAAGTAGGCATCGAGATTAGCACACAGGGTCAGCTCGTGGCACAGCTTTGCCAGTTGGCAACTTTTGCACGCAAGCTAAAACGTTTTGAAAATGCAATAGAAGCAGCGGAACAAATGGGTTATGGCATTGTACAGCCAGATGCAAGCGAACTCGTACTTTCCGAGCCGCAAAATTTTGCTTAAACAAGGCAACCGTTTTGGTGTAAAACTAAAAGCAACTGCACCAAGCATGCATATAATGCGAATAGATGTTGAAACTGAGGTAAACCCAATACTGGGGACACAGCAGCAAAGCGAACAAATGCTGTCATCTATGATGACTAGATTTGAAGAAGCACCAACACAATTGTGGGATACAAACATTTTTGGACGCAGTCTTAACGATATAGTCAAAGAAGGATTGACAAGCAAGCTCCACAATATGCCACAAAATGCCCAGGCAAAAATGCGTAGGACAACAGAAAGAATAATAAATGAAGGCAAGGGCGGCGTCATATGCATTCTGTTATAGAACAAAGGCTTTGTATTTTATTGTAGTTTGATTATTTCAATCAGCATTCAAAAAGCCGCATTTTTAGTGTAACACTACTTTTGCGGCTTTTTTGCTCTTACAAAGCAAGTTTTGATAATATTATTTACATATGGACAAAAGTGCACTTTTACAATTAAAAGCAATTTTAACAATAAAAGTAAAGAAACTGTAATTTTACTTGCTAAAAATGCGTTTATATACTAATATATTAGTATAATCTTAAGATAAGGGGAGACGATTATGAGTCTAAATAGTATTTGGGCAAAGATAAGTGGCTATAAATATTTTACAGAGTGTTGGATTGCACTCGCTGTGCTTGTTGGCATTGTTGTTTTGTTGCTTATTATTTCGTTTTTTATCAGACGACGCAAAGGGGAAGTCATATATGACAAGGCAGACTTCGTACACAAGATGCTGACCAAGGACAATAGCATTAAGCACCAGCTGACAACAGTGCTGTTAATTGGTTGTCTCGCCGCGTGGTTTCCGCTGTTTTTTACCGGTGCTGGCGATCTTATTCCTGCTTTTGTTGTTGCCGGCGTATTCGTTTTTGCCGTGTTGCTTAAAATCTACTACAAAGGCGATGAATACTTTGACAGAGTAGAATACAATCTTAAAGAACTGCACAAATATGGATTTTTACGCAGAACAAGAATTATTCAATGGGACGAAATAAAGCGTGTAGGCACAAGAGGACTGGGCAATCGACGTGTACTTATTTTCGAAGGCAGCAAAACAAAAATCAGAGTTACTCTTAACAGGGAAGGCGGATATGAGTTTATCGTATTTTGCGAAAAACAACTAGAAGGCAAAAACTTTGAAGCTATAAAGATTGCCAAAGGCCGCAGATAAAATAAAAATAAATTGTAAAAAGTGCTTTAGAGCACTTTTTTGTTATACTTTCAAATAGCAGTTGACTAAACTTATCGCATATGATAATATATAATTTACGCGGAAGTAGCACAGCGGTAGTGCGTCGCCTTGCCAAGGCGAAGGTCGCGGGTTCAAACCCCGTCTTCCGCTCCATTAGATAAGTAATAAACCTTCTTTTCAAAAGAAAAGGAAAATTTTAGAGCATTATATTAGTTCGATGGTGCTTTGTAGATGGTATAATGTATTTGCTTATAAGTTTTCGTGTCAAAATTTTAGGAGGGAAAAATGGGATTTTTTGATAAAATTAAAAATGCAATTTCAAACGTGTCGGTGATGAAGTTGCAAAAAAAAATTGACCCAAAAGGGGCAACAAGTTACGGAAACTCATCGTCGTCTTCGTATACGCCTAAAACCGATGCCGCACATGAAGAAAAAGTAGAGGCAATGCGTAAGGAAAATGAACTGCGTGCTTTGGAAACGGAAAAAAAAATGCAGGATGCAGGTGCAGCCTTTGCAGAGCGTATAATGAACGCAAGTGCAGGCACAATGGAAGAAGCAAATAAGATGCTTGAACAACAAAATAAAAAAGGTGATAAAAGTAAAAAAATAATAAGGCGGATACTTGGGCTAACAATTTATTCACAAAAAAAACAGGGCGGGGAATTCTGCCTTGTTTTTTGTTGTATAGGCATTTTATTGTGAAATAACTTTAATTTTATGATACTATTAGACATGAAAAGGAGAGATAAATGATACAATTTGGGATGCCGACTTTAGCTGAGATAAAATCGTTAGAAGAATGTGCCTCGCTTTGTCACATGCTCAATCTTGATTTTGTTGAACTAAACATGAATTTGCCTCAGTTTCAGGCAGATAGTTTTAAAATTGAAAAATTTAGAAGTATTGCAAAAAAGTACAATATTTTTTATACAATACATTTGGACGAAAACTTAGACCCGTGTGATTTTAATTTCAGAATAAGAGAGGCATATACCCAAACAGTTTTGCAAACTATTGAAATTGCCAAACAATTAAATATCCCGGTACTTAATATGCACATGCCTGAAGGTGTGTATTTTAGTATGCCAAATGGCAAACTGTTTTTGTTTAGCGAGTATGAAAAAGAATATTTGCATAATTTAAAAGTTTTTAAAGATAAATGCGAAAAAGCAATAGGCAATTTTGATATAAAAATCTGTATAGAAAACTGTCACGATTATCATAGGGTTCCTTTTTTGATAAAGGGGCTGGACTTACTGCTAAAAAGTCCTGTGTTTGCCTTAACTTTTGATATTGGGCATAATGCAAAAAATAATTCTTCAGACGAAAGAATTATTATGCAAAAATCACGTAGGCTTTGCCATATGCATTGTCATGATGTTTTGAACAATAAAGACCATTTACCGCTTGGCTCGGGGGAGCTTGATATAAAAAAATGCATAGAGATAGCCAAGCAACACAATTGCAGAGTAGTCTTTGAAATAAAAACAGTAGAAGGTTTAAAAGAGTCAATAAAGTGGCTTGATAATAATATCGACAAAAACTAGACTGTACATATCGGGGTGTAGTGGCTAGTGCGCTTGGTTCGAGACCAAGAGGTTGCACGTTCAAATCGTGTCACTCCGACTAGATTTAGACTCGCTTTTAGCGAGTTTTTTGTACAAAATACAGTTGCAATTTGACATATTTAATTGTATGTTTTTGCATAAAAATGTATATTTTTTCCATTGGCTTTTTCTTGTGATTTTTGGTGTTTTATGATAAAATACAAATGTTGTCGGAACAGGCTAAAAAACATTTGCCAACACAACATATTGTGGTATAAAATTAAGCGTACACAACATATTGTGTTTAGACAGAATTTCTTGAGGAGAACGAAGTGGTAGTATCAATAGTCAAACGAGATGGCAGAAAAGTACCTTTCAATTGCGACAAAATTGTTGTTGCAATCAGTAAGGCAATGACAGAATGTGGGCGTAATGATAAAGAAGAGCCGTGCCGTCTTGCTAAGATTGTAGAAGAAAGAGTAAGCAAGGCATATGAAAACGGCAGCCCGACTGTTGAAAATATTCAAGATATTGTTGAGTCAACTCTTGTTGACGAAGGATACGCTTTTGTTGCGATGAAATACATGCTGTACAGAGCTGAGCGAACGAAGCAGCGTGAGATGGGCACAAAACTAATGCGTACCTTCGACGAAATTACTTTTGCCGATGCATTAGATAGTGATAGCAAAAGAGACAACGCAAACATCGATGGTAATACTCCCATGGGTACTATGCTCAAGTACGGCAGCGAAGGCAGCAAGGATTATTATTGCAAAAACGTGCTTCATCCTGAACACGTAAAAATGCACGAGCAGGGCGATATTCATATTCACGATTTGGATTTTTATGCTTTGACTTTGACATGCTGTCAGATTGATATAGTCAAACTCTTTAAAGGCGGGTTTTCTACCGGTCACGGATTTTTGCGTGAACCAAACCATGTCATGACATATGCCGCTTTGGCTGCTATTGCAATACAGGCAAACCAGAATGACCAGCACGGCGGACAAAGTATACCTGCGTTTGATTATGGTATTGCACCTGGTGTTCTTAAAACATATAAAAAGTTTTATGCAGACAATGTATACAAGGCATTGTCATATGAAAATCCAAAAATCAGTTTAGAGGCTGTCAAAAATCTTTATAAACAAATAGAAGAAAAACATGAACTGTATCCAAAGCTAAAAGTTATGGATGGCTTCAACAAAGAAGAAGAAAAAGCTTTGATAGCAAAGTTTGGTATAAGTGTAGACAAGGTCAAAAAAGTAAGAGCATTTGCAATAAAAAATGCAGGAGTCGAGATAGAAAAAGCAACCCATCAAGCGATGGAAGCTTTTGTACACAATCTAAATACCATGCACTCTAGAGCCGGTGCACAAGTGCCGTTTAGCTCTGTCAACTTTGGTACAGATACAAGCGAAGAGGGCAGACTTGTGACCAAGTGTCTTTTGAATGCAACATTTGAAGGACTTGGCAAGGGTGAGACTGCAATTTTTCCTATACAGGTTTTTAAAGTCAAGGAAGGCATCAATTACAACCCTGAAGACCCAAATTATGATTTGTTTAAACTGGCTGTAAAAGTCAGTGCAAAAAGATTGTTTCCAAACTTTTCTTTTATTGATGCTCCGTTTAATTTGAAATATTATCAACCGGGCAACGTCGCCAGCGAAGTGGCATATATGGGATGCCGAACAAGAGTTATCGGGAATGTAAACGATCCAAGCAGAGAAATTGTAAACGGCAGAGGAAATTTGAGCTTTACTTCAATAAACTTACCACGCATCGCAATTGAATGCGGCGGAAATATTGAAAGATTTTTCTTTATACTAGAAGACAAAATGAAACTTGTTACCAAACAGCTTTTGCATCGTTTTGACATAGTAAAGACAAAAAAAGTACGCAATTTTCCTTTCCTTATGGGACAGGGTGTTTGGATGGATAGCGACAAACTTGGCAGAAATGACACAATAGAAGAAGTCATCAAACATGGCACTCTTAGCATCGGATTTATTGGTCTTGCAGAGGCACTTGTTTCATTGACTGGTCACCACCATGGCGAAAACAAAAAGGCACGCATTTTGGGACTGGAGATTATTAGCTTTATGCGTGATTATGCCGACCAAAAATCAAAAGAATATAAGCTTAATTTTACTTTGCTTGCTACGCCGGCAGAAGGTTTGTGCGGAAGGGCTGTGAGACTTGACAAAAAGAAATTCGGCGTAATAAAAGGTGTGACCGATAAAGAATATTACACCAATAGTTTCCACGTGCCTGTTGGTTACAAAATATGTGCATATGACAAGATTAAAATAGAAGCACCTTATCACGCTCTTACAAATGCTGGTCATATCACATACGTCGAAATGGATGGCGAAGCAATAAAGAATGTAGAAGCAGTTGAACAAATTATAAGGTTTATGAAAGAGCAAGGCATTGGTTATGGCAGTGTAAATCACCCTGTTGACCGTGACCCAGTGTGCGGATTTACCGGACTTATCAATGGTGTATGTCCAGGGTGCGGTAGAAGAGAGAGTGACGGCGATGTCAAATTTGAACGCATAAGACGTATAACCGGCTATCTTGTTGGTACTTTAGAGCGTTTCAACAATGCAAAACAGGCGGAAGTTAGAGACCGAGTAAAACATATGTAGTGGTGCGGCGGTATTGTGTTTATATTGCACTGCCGCCTTCTCTCCAAACGGGCTAGCATGGCATACAACCTGTTTGTCTAAATGCAATCCTGCCACACCCGTTTTGTTTTTTGTTTAGGTTTTTTGGAGGGCTCATGATAAGAATATCCAATGTAATACATGACAGCACAGTAGACGGACCCGGTCTTAGGTTTGTTGTTTTTTTGCAAGGCTGCGAGGTAAGGTGTGAGGGCTGTCACAATAAGAGTACTTGGAGCAAAAAGGGCGGGCAGCTTGTAGAGGCAAGTTTTTTAGTTGGACATATAGACAAAAATCCATTGGTGGCAGGCGTAACTCTAAGCGGCGGTGAGCCTTTTTTGCAGGCAAAAAAGTTGTTAGACTTTGCCGGTGAGGTTAAAAAACGCAATCTTGAGTTGGCTATCTATAGCGGATATTTGTTTGAGGATTTAATTAAAGATGAAGACAAGAAAAAGCTTTTGAGTATGGCTGATATTTTGGTAGACGGTCCATTTGTTATAAGCCAAAAAACACACACAATGAAGTTTGCCGGCAGCTTAAATCAACGTATAATAGATGTGCAAAAGAGTATAAAGAGCGGAAAAGTGGTGCTTAGTGAAGACGAACGGTGGATTTAGATTCTAAATTGACTGATATTTAGCGCATTTCGTTTTGTATTTCATTTACTTGGTGATAAAATATAAGAATACAAATTGTTATATATGTCACAATTTATTTGCCATATACAACAATTTGACTAAATCGTCATAGACGATTTAAGTACAAAAGGAAAAAATATGGATATTTTTAAAAAATGTGATGACTACAAAGTAGTCGAAGAAATAAAAGCACAAGGACTTTATCCTTATTCTAAAGAATTGTCTTCTCGTGCTGGCCCCATTGTTGATATGCAAGGGCAAAGAGTTATCATGCTTGGCTCAAACAATTATCTGGGGCTTACAAACAGTGACTTGATGATAGAGCATAGTTTGGACGTTGTAAAAAAATATGGGACTGGGTGCAGCGGTTCAAGATTTTTGAATGGAACACTAAATTTGCATTCAAAATTTGAACGCGAAATGGCAGAGTTTATGGGCTTTGATGATTGCATAACATTTGGTACCGGCTTTCAGACAAACTTGGGTGTTATCTCAGGACTATGTGATAGGAACGATATAATTTTTTGTGACAAAAAAAACCACGCTAGTATTTATGATGGCTGCAAACTTTCTTATGCGAGCATGGTGCGGTTTGAACACAATGATATGAAAGGACTTGAAGAACTTCTAAAAAATGCACCGGCGGGAAAAGGCAAACTAATTGTTACGGATGGAATTTTTAGCATGGAAGGCGATATCTGCGACTTGCCAAGTATAGTTAAGTTAGCCAAAAAATACGGAGCCAGAGTTATGGTTGATGACGCGCATGCTTTTGGTGTGCTGGGCAATCATGGACGGGGAACTGCCGACCACTTTGGTTTGACAAAAGATGTTGATATTATCATGGGTACTTTTAGCAAATCGCTTGCTTCTATGGGCGGCTGGGCTGTTGCAAAAAAGAGCGTTATAAACTGGCTAAGACATAAATCTAGACCATACATTTTTTGTGCATCTTTAACTCCGGCATGTATAGGTGCTGCAACAAAGGCATTGGAGATTATACGAGAAAGCGACGAAAGACAAAAAAATCTGTTAGAAATCTCTAAATATATGCGGGCAGGCTTGAAAAAAAGAGGTATAAAGTTTCATGATACAAATGGAATTACACCTGTCATACCTATTTTTACATACACTGCTGAACTCACACTGTATGCATGCAAAGTGCTGTTTGAAAATGGCGTCTATGTAAATCCTGTTTTGCCGCCAGCAACACCGGAAGGTGAATGTCTTATCCGTACAAGTTATATGGCAACACATACAAAAGAACAAATTGATACCGCACTGGATATCATAAAAAAAGTGTTTGACGAAATAGGAGTCAAATAGTGAAAGCTATAGTTATCGGTGCTAGCAGTGGTATAGGTTTTGGACTTTGCCAAAACTTGCTTGCTATGGGTCATAGTGTATATGCGTTTTCAAAAAACAAGCCTCAGGATGAGAGGATTGTTTTTTTTGAGTGCGACGTAACTAATCAAGAAAGCATAAAGGCGGCATACGCAAAGTATTGGCAAAAAGAAGAAAAGCTAGATTTGCTTGTTTATAATGCCGGGGTTTCTCACATTGGCGCTATGGAAAACTCAAGCGCAGAGGACATCAAAAGAGTGCTTGATATAAACTTGATGGGCGGTGTTTATGCGAGTCAGACTGCTGCAAAAAAAATGAGAGAACAGGGTAGCGGCAAAATTGTTTTCATAAATTCTCTTGCCAGCGTTTTTGCGATACCCTTTCAGATATCTTATAGTATCAGCAAGGTAGGACTCAGCATGTTGACAGACGGACTCAAAAACGAGCTTCGCCCATACAATGTTCAAGTTTGCTCTATGATGCTTGGGGACATAAACACAGGCTTTACCAAAAAACAAGAAAAAGAAACAAACGATGAAGTTTATGGCGAACGCATCAAAAAAAGCAAAAACCAAATGGTAAAAGACGAATCAAAAGGTATGAGCATAAACAAAGCCACAAAAAAAATGGCAAAGTATATGTGCAAGAAAAAGTTAAAACCACGAAAAATAATAGGCACATTTTTTTACAAACTTGTAGCTGTTTTAGCTAAAATATTGCCGCAGCGATTGCTGGTATGGGTAGTAGGTAAAATGTATTAGTAAAATTGATTCATGAAAAAAGCCGCTTTACTGCGGCTTTTTATTTAAGCTTTCTTTTCCCAGAACTTTAGTTTGCCAAAAAAAGCTTTAAATTTTTGATGTTCTTTTTTTTGTCTGCCTCTATTTTTTTCTTGTATTTTTGCACGGATTTTTTTGCCAAAGAAGACAAACACAACGAGAATAATACCAATTACGAGTAGGGCAGAAGAAAGGGAGATAAAGAATAGATTCCAGTCAAACGGTTTTTTTTCAGTGTCGCCTTTTTCTTCTGGTTCCTCTATATCTACGGCATTAGTGTTTGTTATTTCGATTGCAGTCAGTAGGGAAGAGGAGCTAAATTTTTCTCTGTTTTTCCACTGGGTTTCTGTCAGCGGTTTTACACTGAAGTCAAAAAGTGTCAGGGCAACTGCAATTTTTGCATGCTCACTGCCGATTGTGACGATAGGAGAAATAGTTCTTTGCTCAGTTGTAGAAAAATGCCATACAAAATCCACGGCGTCCAAATTTGTTGTTTTGATATAGGCGTGCTGCTGTTCCGTGTCCTCAAATCCGTCAAGGGCAAAAGTGATGCCATAATGATTTTCAATAAGCCATTTTTCATCATTTGTCATTTCTGTAGTAAACAATGACTCAAAGTCAGCGTCATCGTCTAATCTAAAATCTTTTATACTTGCTCTGATAATCACTTCATAATAGGAATCTGCTGCCAGAGTAAATTTTGTGTTGTTTTCATTAAAGAATATTTGTGAGTGCACGGGCACACCTTGTGTGTCGTAAATAAGGCTATTGACAATACTATCTCCGACAGGAGTTTGTGCGACTGCGAAGAAAGCAGTTTCGCCCTCATCTGCTGTTGATATATTGTTTACAACATAATCCAGCGGCTTGTAAAAATTGAGTCCGTTGCCAGCAGGTGCGAGGATTTCTCCGCAGAGAATTCCACTTCTGTTTAAATCAATTTTATTGGCACTAGAAGCATCAAACTGTGCTCTTGTTATTTCTATTTCCTGTTCCAAAGTAACTCGTGCAAAATATGCTTTTCCGTTTGCACGGTTTGTACCGCCGCCTGCTCTGCCGACAGACAGGGCAATTGTCAAGCCAGACATTCCTCTTGTGCGTGCATCAACTAAAAATTCTATAGAGTCAAATGTGTTTGAAGGTGCAATTTCTTGCTGTGCTACTACTTGGCTTCCATTCATAATAGATACATATGCATTTCCGCTATATCCGCCTTGTGACGGACGATTTGCTCTGAGCGAAACGCGATGGAAATAGCCTTGCGTAAAATCAAATGAAGAAGACACAAATGAGTTGTGCGCCAGTGCTATTCCGTTGTCAATACGCAAAACATTAAGCGGGAAATTGCTGCCGCTCCAATGTGAAGGTGTAGGAACTGGTTGGTCTTTGTTATTGTTTGGCAAAGATACGATACCGCTCATAGTAGCATCAAGAACTTGAGAAACATCAAATTTGTGGTGTTGACCAATCTTGTACTCCTGTGACAGGGCTTGCCGGACGCAAAAAGTCATCAGCAAAACCTGCACCTGTAGCCAAGTTGAATGCACTATTTTTTATTGCCAGCGAAGTTGGTGCTGCTGGGTTTAGCGTTGCAATCACAAAATTCATGTTAGTGCTTTTTACATCCTGTATATTTCTTGCTTTTGCATAATTGTCTGTGTCAAGTTTAACAACTTGCAAATCATGTATCAAAATATAACCAGCATCTACGACAAAACCCTCGTCTCCGGTATTTCCGTCTGTTTGATTTTTGCTTCTGCTAAAAGCAAGCTCAAGTCTGACACTGGCATCAAACAAGTTATGTCCAGTAAAGACTAAGACATGTTTTGTCCAGTTGTTTGTGGGGGCACTGGTTTCGCTTTTAATATCTATTTGGGCACTTCGTTCCGGTTCGCCTTGACTTACTTGGTCTTCAGGATTGTCAGGATTTGAGCCATCATTATAGTAGCGGACTGTACGGGCAGTAAATGTTGCAGATACATTTGTACCTGTTTTTGCCCAAAAAGATATCTCATATGCACCGTACCTTTGTACTAAAAAGTTGTTGCTCTCCGGACTGAATAGCTCTATTTTGCCGCTGCCTGCAGTTGCTGCAACAAAAGCTTCTCCAAGATTATTTCCGCTTTGTGCCTTGTGATTGCCGGGTGCAATAGGAGTTTGCATAACCGGCAGCGGAGAGCTTAGCTGCCATGCACCTTTGTGAGCGATGTTTGTTGTGCCTTTTTGCTCTTCCCAGTTGTATACTTGTGGCATATCTATCATAGCGGGAACGTGTTGGTAACTTAGCATCACGTCTACATCACCAATAGCAATATCGTCCAACGTAACAGTAATTTCGTCATTTGCTTCTGCAACTGTAAAGGCTGCAGGGCTTGACCATGTACCGTCAGCTGCCTGTGTTGCTTTTTCTGTGTTTATTTCTATTTCTGTTGTACCGGCAACTACATTTGATTTTGCTCTGCTAAATGTTATTTCGTCATTACCATCCTCGATGATATGTGTTTCATCTGCTTTTTTTACATAAGAAAAATGCCTGCGTAGGTCTTGAGCTGTGCCGGTAAGAACACGTTTGTCTTGGTTGTTAAGATAAAAATCAAATTTTGAATCATTTTCAAAACGAACTTGTGTTATTTGTTGTACGATGACACTGTCAAAGAATATAACCCCGGTGCTTAATGAAATAGAATTGGTTGGGTGTCCAAGCCAAATACCGATATTGATTGAATATGTTTCAAGTTCGTTTGTCGCAATAAAATATTCTACTCTTGACCATCCTTGTGAGTTGTTGTGGTTGACTGCATCATTGACAATTGTGTTTGTTAGATTTGTTACTTGCAAAAGTGTTGTCTCTTTTTCATTTTTGCTGTTACTTACAAAAACAGTACCAAACGCACCGTTTACCGCTTTATACCATACAGTTATGCGATAAAAACCATTTGGATTAAGTGTTATATCACGACTACGCATGCCAAACGCTGCAGGACTGCTTGTCGAAGTATTGTTTATCATGTATACATAACCATTTGCATTTGATTTGCCATCCAGTTCAAAACTTGGCTCACCTACATCGGTGACACCATGTTTGCTGAGTTGATATGACTCATCACGAGAACTAATTTCAGCGGTAGAAGTAGAAATAATACCACTCACTACATTGCTGTTTTCTTTTGACCTTTCTTCAGTCGGCCAGTCGTTGCTTTTTGGTTGTGTGATAGCTCCGCCACTTCCGGCAAGGTCTAGATTTGCTATGGTACTATAATTGACTATGTGAACTACATCGTCAGCGAAAGCCTTGGATGTGCCAAACAAAAAAGCAAACCCAAAAATGAGCATAAAAATTAGTGGAAATATAAGGATAGAAAGTAGTTTTTTTGATATTGTCATTTGTACCTCAAACGCATCTTAGTTAGTTTATCACAACATAACAAGAAAATCAACAGAAAATAATTAATTATCTATTATTTTGAAGCATGATTTTCTTGCTACCGCCGCTTCTTGAAAATGCTCAAACAAGAGTTTTGCAGGTATTTGCCCAGCTAGTTTAAAGAAACACCAACCAAGAAAATTAAAGTTGCCTACAATAATTGCATCTTACTAGTATTCAGGTTTTTTACTTAATAGTTGCGTAAGATAAGAATATGCAAAAGATTAATAAACGCACATATGTGCTGATTGCATTTTTAAGCGTCTTTGTGGGGGCGATAAGCGGACTTTTAGGTGGCGGTGGAGGAATGCTTGCCGTACCAATTTTGTTATATATTGCCAAGGTTGAGACAAAAAAAGCACATGCCAGTGCCATTTTGATTATGCTTTTGACCAGTGTACTGGCAAGCATTTTTTATTTTACAAACAAAAACGTAAAAATAGATTTTACTGTATTGGCTATTGTATTGGGGATGACTGTTGCGGGCTCAGTTGTGGGGACTCATCTGCTAAAAAAATTGAAAAACAATATCATTAGCATTATCTTTGCACTTATAATGATTGCCGCTGGTGTAATGATGGTGGTGCGGTAATATGAGTATTTGGTTTATTATTGTTATTTTTTGTGCCGGGACGATAGCTTCAATGGGTATGGGCGGCGGAACCTTACTGATACCGGCACTAGTTTTTTTGGGTGGGATGGGGCAGCACAGTGCACAAACTTACAATTTAATTACTTTTATGCCAGTGGCGATAATTAGTATTATTATTTATACCAAAAACAAAATGATAAATTATAAAGCGGCTTTGTTTTGTGCTTTTTTTTCGGCGTCAGTTGCAATTCCAACATCTTTTCTGGCACAAAAAATAGACGGAAAAATTTTAGCCATCATCTTGGGAACATTTATGATTATTTTTGCAATCATACAAGTGAGCGTGATAGTTTTTAAAATGATAAAAAAGAAAAATGCAAAGTAACACAAAAAACCCGCTAAAGCGGGAAATTATTTATTTTCTAGTTTTCTCGTTTTCTACAACTCTTTTTCTTAGTTCGGTTGTTGAGAAGCCGTGATGTTCTCGTGCGGTATAAAATGGTTTTATACCTCTAGTTTCTTCCATGGCTTTGGTTGGCCAAGATTTGTCTTTATAGTCGCTGCCCAGAAATCGAATGTGATAATCTATACAAGCAAAGGCATTTAATTGGTCTGCATCATCTTCATAAGGAATAATTTCATCTACCCATTTTATTGCTCTAAAGTGCCAATACCTTTCAAAAACACTTTGAACAGGCGGTTGTTTGGTTGGATTATGTCCTGTTGGTACACAATTTAATGCAACTATCAAATGGTCGCAGTTTTTACGTGCCTCTTCCAACGCACGGATATGCCCAGCATGGAGTAAGTCTGCAGCCATGGGGAAAAGACCGATTATTTTATTTTTTGTTTCTTTTTTACTTTTTTTTCTAATTGAAATAAACATAATCCTATAATATTTGATTTATTAAAATTTGTAAAGCATAAAAGCACATGTACGAAGTCCTATAATATTTGATTTATTAAAATTTGTG
>JALQSN010000950.1:0-16012 GCA_023690525.1 Holotrichia oblita
TCGTGAATGGAAAGAGAGGGTATACAAATGAATGAACTTTTGGAAACAACCATGAGGACAACGTTAGGCTTTGCTTTGTTACTTTTATTAACACGTATAATGGGGAAAAAACAGTTAGGGCAGATGAACATATTCACTTATATTACAGGCATTGTAATCGGTAACATGGCTGGAGAAATGATTCTTCATAAGAATGTAGGTATTGCAGAAGGCATGACAGGTTTAGTATTATGGTGCTTGTTAGCGATTGTAGTCGAATACATTGGTTTGAAAAACTCTACGGTAAGAGTGATACTGGACGGGGAACCATCCATAATAATAAAAAGAGGAGTAATAATTGAAGAACAACTTAAAAAAGGCGCCTAAACATGGATGACTTATCAATGCTGCTTCGCACAAATGAAGTGTTTTCAATTTTAGACGTCAATTATGCCATTTTGGAACCGAACGGAGACCTTAGCGTATTAAGAAACGCTGATAAAGAGTTCGTAACAAGGCAAGACATGAATATATCGCCACCAATAAGCCATTACATTCCTAGCGAAATTATTGTCGATGGAAAAATCGTATCCAAAAATTTGAGGGAGCTTGGTAAAGACCAGACATGGATTTCAGATGAACTACGCAAACAAGGAATTGACCATGCTCGCAATATTTTATATGCTGAATTGCAAAGCGATGGCAGTTTGTATGTCCAGAAAAGGACATAATATCAGAAGCAGTTTTGCCCTTTAAGCGAAAAAGGTCTTAGTGATCGTTCGCTCGTAACAGAATTTCTGCAAGAAAAAGGGATTGATGTTATTCTTTCCAGCCCGCTAAGGAACGCTATACCCGATGTAATGCGCTTCCCGATGATCCTGCCTGTGATTTATGGCCGCTTCCTCTAATCGAGTGGTAGGGCATTTTTAAATCCATTATAGTTTAATGCTTAATTGCAGTCATGCAAACTACCGTTAATTTGCTGTTCATTAAAAGTTATATTCGCTGTTACTCCAACATCAACTGTTATTTCTTGAGCAATTAGCTTGGCAATTGGATTTAAGACATTATTATGACTGCCATTTTTGACTGCCATAAAAGTTATATTACTGTTGCTTGAACGGGCTTTTAACGACTTGAAATTTCTATTATTTCCGTCCTTTGTACCTGTAAAAACAAAAGTTAGTGTTTTTATATCATCTAACCATAGTATAGGGGAGCGCAAGTCATATTCTTTTTGATTAGTAGTATCAAAAACTATCGGCTTCGGCACATGGTCATAGTTTTGGAACTTATCCATTGGGGCGATGGAAAAACTTGCCCTGAATATATCGGTAGTTTCCGTTACTAACAATGTAAGCGTACCGCCTGTACTATGGTTAGCCAAATAAATCCTGTCAGGGTCAATGTAATCCAAGTCTGATAAATATTCCGCAGCGGAAATGATGTCGTCAACCTCTCCATATAAAGATTCATAATTTCCTAGGTTTTGATTACCGCCACGAAGCCCTGGAAACATGACGATAATCCCCACATTTTCATATTCTCTCATAGTTTCATCGTTGAACATATTTAAGCTGATTGTATTACTGTATCCGCCCTGTACCCAAATAACGGCGGAATGTTTGCCACCGTCTGTCGGCTCTTTTGTCATATAAGCGGAAAGTTCTCCTACATGGGACGGATAGCGAACATTGGCAAAATTACTATTAGGGTCTATTGTCAGCGGGCTTTTATCCTGTCTGGTATTGACGATACTCGTAATAAAGTCTATCCTGACTTCAGATAAAGATTTATCTCCATAATCTAAGGGTGCATTCATTCTCCACGAATATAATACAAATAAAATACCGAGTACAGGCGCAAAACAAAGTGCCGTAATTTTTTTATTAGTCTTTTTCATCAATAGCCAACCTCTATTTCCCCGGATGCGGATGCGAATACACAATTCCATCCTTAAATGCAGTATGAATAGCTCCGGTGCTTGCATTGTTATCATTGTTATGCAATATGGTAACAGAAAAGAAAAGCATTGTCATTGACCTATGTTAGTTTCTTTAATTTTTTTCGTACCCGGCTTAATGATTCAGGGGACAGGCCAAGATAAGACGCAATGTGTCGAATCTTAATACGACCAGCGAATTGAGGAAAGTCCGCTAAGAAATTAGAGTAACGTGTCTGTGCGTCATAGAGCAAAAATCCTGACTCGCGTTTTCGAACTCGCAAACAGTCCAACTCTGTTAACTTCAGTAAAATATCCTTCCATCTGATGTCCTTTTCCCAAAGCTGTAAAAATTCCGTTCGTGATATTGCGTATATCTCAGATTCTTCCAATGCTTGTATATATACCGGCTGTATTTGATTAAGTATAATCGCACTATAAGAACTCATAAACATATTTTCTCCCGTGAATGCAAGAGTAGCTTCATTACCATTTCTGTCAATCAAATAAAGCCTGAACAAGCCCTTTCCAACATATGCCAATGATGTTGAGGGAGTTTCAGGTGTTGAATAATATTCATCTATACTATAGGTAATTTTAGTAGTTAATCTTGCCCAATCATCAATCTGTTCGTTTGGCAATTCGGCAAATTGTCTTATAAGCTTTCTAAAACTAATTAATGTGTCATATTCCACGTCTGCCACCTCCAAAATATAAAATATCGACCATACCGAACCGCCACGCCATCGCCGCACTTACGATTTTACACCAATGTTGCGGCTTGAAAAATTCCGATAATCAAGACGCAGAGCCATTTTGAGAAGTGGGTGGCGTTGTGCTTATAACGTACAATATTGCAAAATATTCTATTTCAAATTGCCGCCGAAATGTGCCATGGCTTTTTTCAAATCATCAATACATTCTGGTTTAATTAATTCAATATATTTTGACATAACTTCTTTCAGATATTCGGCGTCAAATGTTCCGTCCGCTTGCTTTTCAAATCCAGCATTTAACAAAACCTTTGCTTCTTCTTCCTTGCCGTTAATTACACGCTCCATGAAAAAATTATAAAACATTTCCTGTCCAGAGTTCATCATAACATTCATCCTTTCGTTTTTTAGTTATATGAATAGCTTGTGTGAATAGCTTTCCATAAAGCCGTTCACATCATTGTACTTATTTTCTTCATTTGCTCCTTGAGTAGCGAGCCAACCTTTCGTGCAGTGTACCAGTGTGCAACTCAAATAAATGATTATCAACACCAGCTTTGTGTATTTTATCTACAAATTCATCTATTTCGCTTTCGTCAATCTTAAACGCAATGTGATTATAGGTGCGTTCTGGTAAAGATTCTCCTTCCATAATACATATCCATAAGTTACCAATAAGAAAGAATTTTTCTTTTGATAGCGAAAAGGTTTTATATTCGCTTGAATATAAATACGCTGTTTACCATAACTATTATATAATAACCACAGCTAATGATTTTTAGTTAGTTTCTTACTGTAGAAAGACCTCTGATCAAGTATTAAAGCATTTTTATGCCTATTATTGCTTAGTGCTTATACTATGAATTTGATTTTTCTTCAAATCCTACAAAATGCAAGCATATCCAGGCTAAAATCAAACATAAAGTGGTTATGATTAGAAATGCAAAAGCAGTAATAACTAAATTAGGATCGTCAAAAAAACAATATCTTATTAATAAATTTATGATAATGGAAGCAATACATGCTATGACAATCGGTATTTTGTTCTTACCGGCAATCCTTTTTCCACAATATTTACAGACAAAATGTCGTGTAAATAGATTTTTAGGTTTGTGTTTGCAAGGGTTTTCCATAATATACACCTCATATAATTTATAATTTCTAAACGAGAGATTAAAAAATTTTAATCCTATATCCTAATAAATTAACAAGAACAAGGTAACATGCGCCAAAACCTAAACTAATCAAACAGAAAAGAAATGTAATTACGGTTCTTATCTTGTTTTCCTCTTTCAGCAGTAAATATATAAATCTATAGATAAACACACCCAACAACCCACCTAATGTATTTAAGATAATATCATCTATATCAGCACTGCCAATTCCCAAGCTATACTGTATAGCTTCAACACATAAACTTATTACACATACTAAAGCAACACAATTTAGAATTTTTTATTCTTCATAAAAATTTGCAGATACAAACCGAACGGTATAAATAAAGCAATATTACCAACAACATTCATTAAGGCAATCCATACATTAAAATGAGTGTATTCAAGAATTGTTTTAAAGGGAATTAAATTAAGAGTTCTGCTTATCACTCTATCTACATTAAAAATTTCAAACAGTGAAACTTGTTTGAATAGCAATGACTTAGTCAGTAATAGAATGTATGCAATTAAAATCAAATAAAATAGAATTTGTTTAAAATAATAATATGTTTTTGACATATGCTTTCTCCTGTGCTATATAAATTTTCAAATCTACTCTATACCATTCCGTCAAGAGCAGAAAAGAATTGTTAGGCCATACTGGATAATCTCAACACTTCGGAAGTAGTGAGAAATTAAACTGCAAACAAATCAATGAATATAATGGATAGTTGTCGATAATACTTATTTTTAAATATACTTTTCCAGATTTAGCACACTATGATTGTGATTCAACTCTAAACTGAACAATTTCACGTATTAAATCTAACGGTAATGGTTTATTCAATGAGAATTGTATTGTTCCTTTTGATGTTTTAAATCCAGTCAACTTATCCTTGAAAGCTTCGACACTTTCAGGTTGCGGATAAAAACCAATATGTTTTGCAAATCCAGCGAAGTGAACAAGCCATTTACCATTCAAATCATATGTGGGCATTCTCATACAAATCCGTTCTGTAGCCTGTGGTGCAACTTCGCAAATAATATTTCGAATTGCAATTAATTTTTCCTGTGTTTCGATAGGAAAACCTTTTATATAAGTGTCAACTTCATTCATGCAAATATCCATCCTTTCTTAATTCAGTAAAATAAGTTTTATTAAACATTATATAAAAACTATATGTTGCCATTGAACACAGCAACCGCTAAACTAACGATAATACCATACTGCTCCGCTGTCGATAATACTGATAATCAAGCAGAAACGGAGCTTTGTGCCATTCCCTGCTATTTGCTCTTAGAAATTAACTGAGGTTCGGCTAAAAAGATGGCAGGTACTCATAAACTTACCCGCCGAATCTTAGTTGGTTTTCATAACGAGAGTACGGATCTCTTGCGATAGCCCCTCTTTTATCTATGGGGAATCAATTACTCTCATTCTATAATAAATCAACTGACATATCAATTCTTTTTTATATTTAATCCAATAAATTTCAATATCCCGTGTTTTTGGACATAGTCTCCTCCTCCCCAATAAAGGGGCATTTATCAAACCTATGCCGTTGCCGTTTTAGGGGGAAGCCCGGCTAAGAGCCGAACCACAAACAGGGCATATGGAAATATCTATTCCAGTCAATTCCTTGATCAGTTGGAGGGTGCTCATTTTTTCCTTTGGTTCTACCACTAAAACAACTTTTATAATCCAAACGAAGATAATTCATATAGTTATATTTACTTTCGGGCGCAGAACATAAAACTTGAAGTCCCAAGAACATTTTAGGGGCTTTTTCGCATGAAATATAATATGTTTCATTGATTCCGTCAACCGTTACGCCAATACCCGCAAGTGCGACTAATCTTTGCCCGTTTTCTTTATAAATATAAGCGTGGTCAAGAGAGTGAAGCACATCACCTTATTTTGATTTTGCTATAACATTAAAAAAGGCTTATTAAAGCTTACGGTTTTTATATATTCATCGTAGGGTGCAGTCTTCATAAATTGATAAAAATCTTTTTCGCCGTCGATTATATCCGCTTCTTTAAAACCGCTGTTTCAATAATTACCTCTTTAAAATGTGACAACAACACAATACAATGCCATATCGACTTTTGTGCCGAGCTACCGTGTCCCGTATAATTTTTTACACCCGCTATATTCATTTTTTCCATCCTGACTTAATATATAAATTTATAAAATACACCCTGCTTTTTTGTTTATCGTTATGTAGATTATTTTACAAAGGGGCTATCGGGAAATAGAATAGTCTAAGAATCGGGGCGTTATAACTCATACGAGTTATAACGCCCCGATAAATTTTAAAAAAAGAGAAAAAAATGGCTAACGATAACCATTTTTCCTCCGTTACATTGTATAATGTAACTACCATGAATCTATATTATAACGAATTTTTCGAAAAAGGACAACAAAAAATTTATTTCTATCTGTATCAAATAGGTTTACCGTCAGACGATCCTGTCTATACCCTAAAAAAAGTCTTGGAGGATTTAAATTATTGGAGCCTTGTGGCTCGGTATTCGAACAAGGGAAGAAAAGGCTATAATCCTATCATGATGTATGCTACACTTACCTACGCAGGCATGCGGGGAGTAAGAGCAGTTGATCGAATCGTTGAATTATGCGAAAGAGATATCGCCTTCATCTGGCTTGCAAAGGGACTCAAACCCAAACGTGATGCCTTTTATGATTTCATCAAAGATAAACTTACCGGTGAAATCTTGGATGACTTACATTATCAGTTCCTTTACAGATTACAAAAAGAAGGATTGATCACATTAGAAGCATTATTTATTGATGGTACAAAGATAGAAGCCAATGCCAACCGCTATACCTTCGTTTGGCGGGGAAGTATCAATTACCATCTGGCTGGACTTCTGGATAACATCGATGCTCTTTATTCAAGATATAACACGCTTCTTTCAGAAGGTGGCTATGATCAGAAATACAGTCTCGGAAAGATGCAGATGTTTGTCATCGAAGGAATGCACCGTGTCCGGGAAGTGATTGAAAAGAATCGAAGACGAAAACTGACAAAACATAAGAAACTATCTAATAATGCCTTGATTGAAATCGATCATTGTTCTCCCCTGGAGCTGCTACAGCTCCAAACAAATCTGACAAAGATCGCTAACGGAGAAGGACCCGCGATCCGGGTCGGAAAAGGAAAACGCAAGTCCGAACTACAGCAACTGTATGAAGAAATCGAAGCTTGCGGGGAACGATTGCTATATAAGGAATGCTACGAAATTCTGGGAACGAACCGGAACAGTTATTCGAAAACCGATATCGCAGCCACCTTTATGCGGATGAAAGACGATCATATGATGAATGGCCAGCTAAAACCAGCCTACAATGTACAGATAGCGGTGGAGAATTACTTTATCATCCACAGTTATATAAGCAATGACCGAACCGATTACAATACTCTGATACCGGTACTTGAGAAGCATCGTGAAGCCTTTCATGCTTATCCCAAAGAAGTGACAGCCGACAGCGGTTACAGTAGTGAAAAGAATCTGCTTTATCTAAGGGAGCAAGCGGTCAAGAGCTACATAAAGCTCCAGACACACGAAAAAATGAAGACCAGAGCATACAAGGAAGATATCGGAAAGCATTACAACATGATGTATATGGTGGAAGATGGTACACACTATTACCGCTGTCATGACGGGAGACGTCTGGATCATATCCGGACAGAAACCAGTAAACAGGAAGGCTACACACGAACGATAGAGGTGTATGGATGTGAAGATTGCAGTGAGTGTGAACACAAAGCCCGGTGTCTGTATAAATATGATGAAGTACGTGATACGGCAAAGAATAAGGTAATGAAGGTAAATGAAAACTGGGAGGAACTCAAATCAGAATCCCATGACAATATAGAAAGTGAACAGGGTATCCTGAATCGACAGATCCGCTCCATCCAAACGGAAGGTCATTTTGGAGATATTAAAGAAAATGATAATTTCAGACGATTCCATTATCGTTCCTCGGAGAAGGTCTATAAAGAGTTCATGCTGTATGCTATTGGACGAAATATAAATAAATATCACCGATTTATAAATGGCGAATTGAAGAAATACGAAGGAAAATCTGAGCAGGACGTAGCATAAGAAAAAAGATGCATCAGAAGAGAAAAACCTTTCTTTTTTGCACCCTAAAATAAAAATCGCATAGAAACAATCAAAGAAAAAGTAACCCCAGATGAAAGTCAAAATGCATATAAGCATGATTTCATCTGGGGTTGCCTTTATTTTGTATCTGAGGGGCTAAAATCTGTATTATCCGATAGCCCCTTTGTGTTAAATTACATCTTTTTCACAGGAACCCAAATCTCACTGTAATAATCCGCACTGCTCGTGTCACCGTTAGAGTACAAGTTTTTTCTCTATCGGAAATAGCCTGTTTTTTGTCATATTTCTATCCTCTGCTATTATAAAATTATTTTCTTAGGTAACGCTATAAAGATATTTACATACTTTGTGTTGCTCACCTTTGTAATTCATTTCTTTTTCTTCTCGTAGAGCAAAGGAGCATTTTTCCAAGACTTTGCGCGAGGCTATATTATCTCCCCTGCAAATTCCATAGATATCCAGTATACCGAGTTGTTTCATATTACTGGAAGAAAAGCTTTTACGGCTTCCGTTGCATAACCGTTCTGCGTGTGATTTTTTGCAATATGTATCCGATTTCCCAGTTGTTATTTTTTATTGGTACAGCTTTGTTTCATGTCCAACCGTCTGTGAGAATTTTTCTTGCAACTCATGTACGGTTTTGCAGCTGGTTGTTCCGATAATTCCACAAATTGCGCCATGATAATTGTTATACGGCTTTAGATTTTTATTTCAAGTGCGTCCGCTAAGGTTTTTGCGGTTGCATATTCGCTAAAATTATCAAGCGGCAGATGAAAATTGAAGAGTGCAATGTTGCGTTCTTTTAATTTTTTCAACAGCTCGGCATTTATTTGATAAAAAGCTATATTAGGGTCTCTGATTAAATCCCAAACTAACGGGTAATGTAAAAAAATCATCGCATTTTTTGCGTTGTCATCTAAAATTTTTGAAAGCACCTTATCAGACGGAAATACAGCGGTATACACTTTGCTTATTTCCTCCGCAAAGTCGCAGAGCAACCCCAAACTGTGTTGTTTAAAATTATCACAAATATATTCATCGTTTGCGGACATTTCGCTGTTATACCAATTTTCTGTAATCTCCGGCTTTACAAAATCCTTTTCTAATTTCTTGTATAAATCTACTGCTTTCATTTTTTATTCAACATAGTTCGAATTAGGTTATTGACTTTTTGTAGTTTGCCCCAGTCACTTGTGTATTCGAAGATCAAAATATGTTGAAAATCAAAAAAAATCAATGTATAATAAACAAATGCTATAAATAAAACTGTAGCCGATACTAATCGCTCAGAACTTTATTTGAGTATCGAGTTTTTTTATATAATTGAAATTTGAAATTAGATTATTCAAAGGATGAAAATACCAATGGGAAGTTGGGCTAAACACCAATTTGGGGCATAATCAGAAGTTCGATTTGGCAAAATCACGTGAAATTAAGTTTTATATTTCTCATGCGAGCTAAGATTTCGCTCAATAAAGATGGAAAGTCAATTTTACTTAATTTCGGCTTAATAATCAAAACAGATTTAAAATTTTTATAATTTTATTTAGAAGGAGAATAAAATGCAAGCAACAGTATTAATTAATGGTTTGAACATCAATCAAAGTAAAAAAGAATATCATGATTACGATATAAAATATATCGTAACACACTCAAGAAATATAATTCATGAAATTGCTATCATTACTATTGCTCTGACTCAAGCAGTAGGAGGTAACGCTTTATATGATTTTTTAAAAATTATTATAATAGATATTTTCAATAGAATCAAACCACGCAAAGACGAGAATTCAACTAAAATTAAATTTCAAATAGACGGGAAGATTGAATTCATCGATTTTAATTTTGGGTTAACTGATGAACAGAAAAATAAATTAGTTGATGTAATAATAGAAAAATTAAAAAAGTAAATCAAAATCAAATGAAAGCATTTATTTATTTTAATATATTATATAAGATCCTCGTAATTCAGAATCAATTATTAATTCATTTCACATTATTAATGTAGAGACCCTATTGAGAGGTGTTCAATATGGAAGACAATCAAACCAAATTCAGCAAAATTGATAAAATATATCAAGAATTCATTCAAGATGTAGAAATGCTAATAAAAATAACACTAACAAAGTATGGAACTACTAGTGATGCTGATAGTAACAAAGAGTTATTTACAAACATGCAAAAACAAATGAATATTACAATGACTAAAATAAGTAAAGTGTTTAATGGGTTAATTACCTATAAGTATTTTGATGAATTTTTTGAAATGTTTGAGTTTATGAGAGAAAGTCTCGATAAATACAAAACAACTGATTTTATTGTATTCAGCTGGCAAGCTATTTTTACAAAGCAGAAAGGCTTACATCAATATATCCATCGAAATCGCTAAAATATATTGAAACCACAAGCATTGATTATTTAAAACTATTATTAAAACGCTTCTGTGCCGATGATAATTATGACAATGAATTCCTTTTACATTTATTGAGAATTATTTATGGAGATTTTAGTCATGAATACTATTCCGGTATATATCAACTTTTTCACAATTTCAGTCTCGATGAATACACAATTGAATGGAAGAACAAGATATGGACTGCAATAATTGCGGAAAGCGATATAGAAATACTTCATTTAGATATTCTTAATAATTTAATCACGTTCGAAAACAAAATCGGGGGCAATAATATTGAACATTTATCAAAAAAAGCAATAGAGCTTGAATCTGTATTGACAGAGAAATGCCTCAATGCAGATTGGGTAATTCTGCGTTCAAAAATCTTCTTTTCTATAGGAATGATGTACATCAAATGGGATAATACGAAAGCTATATATTGGTTTAATCGTGCCTTAGAAATTCGAGAAAAAGCATTTGGATACAATAGCAATGAATACGCAAGAACACTTACCCTCATAGCCATAGCCACAAAAGATTTAGAAAAGCAGTGTTCACTTTTTGAAGAAGCATATGAAATCAGAAAAAAAGTTTTAGGAGTCAATAATAGTAGTTCTATTAATGCAGCAGACAATCTTGCTGGCGCGCTCAAAAAAATCGGTAAAAAAAAAGAAGCGATTTCTCTATTAGAGCAAATTATTTCAACAACTCAACTTTCCGATTATGACTATATACCGCTTTACTTAAAGCTCGCATATCTATACACCGAAACATTTTCCGAAAAGGCAATTATAACATGGGAGTATATACGAAATAATGTCGTGCAAGGGACAAACGAAGTGTATATAGAAAGTTCTGTAAATTATGCGGATGAATTAAGGAAATATGGATATTACCCCAAAGCTCTCAATATACTTCAATCAACTTTAGAAATCCTCAAAATTTGTGAAAATGATATAAAAGAGGAATACTATCATATTTGCTTAAATGATATTGGATTAAATCTAATTGACCTTTATGGCAAAGACTGCTTAGAAGCAAAAGAGTATCTCAATAGATCATCAAAGATAAGACTCGAAACACACACAAAGGATTCCGTTTACTACTGGAGAGCATTGATAAGCAATATAATATATGGCGACGATGAAAATAAAGACAAAGTATTTCTTAAATTAAACGAAATGCAGGATTACTATAATGTAAATAAAGACAATTTAAAATATTCATACGATTTTATAAGAATGCAGTTTTTATTGTCTAATGCTTTACGTCATAAAGAATTATTTTTAGAATCGAAAAGAGTTCTTTATAATTTGTTGAAATTTGATTATATAGACAACACAGCCAAAATATGGATAGAATATGAGTTGGCATTGACTTGTTATAGTGATTATGACATTGAAAAATCATTTGAGCATTGTCAAAACGCAATTAATATACTCGACAATCGAGATATTGATGATTATAAAATGCGTATTTCATGTAATGCCTTATTGTCTAAACTCTATATTGCAAAAAATAAGACGGTAAAGTGTGTGTCGATTCTTAAAAAAACATATGAATATATGAAAAATAACATCCATCAATTATCATATTTTAATAATGATGAAAATACCGAAGTCTTTATTTGTGAATTGCGAAAAATCAGCACTGCTTTCATCTTAATGGCTGATTTTTCAGTAGAGAAAATTATGGCAACAGAAGTATATGATGCGGTTTTATTTAATAAATATTTGCTATTTAATTATGAAAAATTATTTTCAATGAGGTCGGGAAAAAGAGAAAAGAGTCTCAGAAAAATTCAATTAGAGGAAAGAGAAGAACAATTAAAACATGAATGTTTAGAATTGGAAATAGGCAAAGAAACAGGATATTTAGATATTCTCAGAGTTAAACAACAAGAATTATGTTCAATAAAACGCATTTTAGAGAATTTTAAACAAGCAGACATAAAGTCAATAGAAAAATGGAGTAGCAATCTATTAAATAAAAATCAATTATTGATTGAATTTTATTCAATAGATGCAAATAATGATTTCCTAGAAATTAATATAAAAGATTTCAGCGAAATAAAAAGGCAAGAAATTGATTTTGAAAACTTTAATGCAGAAAAACGGCATCAAATACTGAACGAAACATCTTATATAACAAAATATATGATTTTTTTTGCAAGAAAAGATATGCCGATTGTCTATATCAATGTTTCGAGAGTTGAAATTGATAAAGCCATTCAAGATTGTCGAAAAGCAATCGAAAATAACACAAACGAAACCCTCGCAACTCAAAAATTATACGAATTAATATTTTCTAAATATGAAAATTATCTTGTTGGAATCGATCATATAATAATCGCTCCCGATGCTTTTCTCTTTCAATTTCCATTTGAAATATTAAGAAATAAAGAGGGCAATTATTTATCAGAAAATTACAATATCAGCTACGTTAACTCTGGAAAGCAATTGTACGAAATATCACATGAGCCTGTTAATTTTAATACGCCGTTTTTAATAGGCAATCCGGCTTTTACGTTAAATCTTACTAAGAATAATGGCAGTTATGAAAATATATATCGCTCGCTTTTAACAAACAGTAAAATAGAGCCTTTGCCGTATACTGAAATAGAAGTATCATCAATTGCTGATTTGTTAAACTCGAATTATTATAGTTTAAATAATGCAAGCAAATCTAATGTTCTAAACAAAATTGAAAACTCCACTGTTATTCATATTGCAACACACGGATTTGACCTTAACAATGAATTAACGCAACTTAACATTAAACAAATACTTTTGCAAAATTCTTATCAATCTCAAGAGCATCGTAAGTCATTACATCTAACTGGGATGTTATTGAGTGGTGCTGAAGATACTATTAATAATAATTCTTACGAGGCCGATGATGGAATATTGACTGCATATGAAATTTCAAAGTTAGATTTATCAAAATCAAATTTAATAGTTCTCTCTGCCTGTGAAACTGGAAGTGGTTATTATCTTCAAGACGAAGGAGTTTGGGGACTGCGTCGTTCATTTGAATTAGCGGGCGCACGTTCAGTGTTGGTAAGCTTATGGCAGGTAGATGATTTAAGCACGTCAATACTCATGACAAAATTTTACGAATCACTGTTATTAGGCAACACTCGAATAAATTCTTTAAAAAATGCACAAAACTATGTAAAAAACCTAACTGTTCAAGAATTAAATGAAAAATGGATTACTAAAAAAAATCGTTCTATTTCTATAAGTAGCAATGTTCATTTAGAAAAGGCATCATCAACAATATATAGTGGTACTGACAAAATATTCCTATCCCCTAAATATTGGTCTGGTTTTGTATTATTTGGTGCATGGGAATAATTTTGTATAACATAATCATCATTTATAAAGCGTGCATACAATATTAAGTTAAAACGTTAAGCCATAAAGTAATACAGCGAATTTGCATGGCGACAAAGAAGTTTCGATTATTTATGCAAATCGGTATTTTACTCATCTTCACATATTTCCATAAACTCAGCAATTAGATGGATATGTGAATTTTTCATTATGAATAGAAGATTATACGAAGGTGCGTAAGCGCACTACAACATAGTGCCTTAATTATTGACAACATTCATGAGATAATGACTCTAAATATCAAACTAAATTTTTTAGAGTTTTTCAAGTTTTTCAACTTGAATCTAACCCGGTAAGGAGCATGGTTTCTATGGATGAAGTTACTTTAGTCAAAACACGGTTCCGGAAGGAGCAGTGGAAAAAACTAATTCTCGAATGCCAAAGCAGCGGTATGAAAGTTGAAGATTGGTGTGTGCGGAATGATGTAACCAAGCATGCTTATTATTACTGGCTTCGCAAGATACGTCAAGAAGTCAATGAAAACCTCCCTGAAGTTCGCGAAGAAAGGAAACCGGTTTCGTTTAAAAAGCTTGAAGTTACATCAGCAGTTCCGGATATGGAAGCTGCTGTCATGATTCATTTACCTTCTGCTACCGTTGAAGTCAGGGAAGGCTCCAGTCAGCAGACGGTCGAGGTGGTGCTTCTTGCCTTGCGAAATATATGTTAGGCGATATCACGGTTGCCAAAGATGTCTACATCGCTTGTGGCTATACCGATATGCGCAAGTCCATTGACGGACTTGCTGCCATTGTTCAGGAACAGTTTCTTTTAGACCCTTTTTCCAGAAGCCTGTTTCTTTTCTGTGGCAAACGCCGTGACAGAATGAAGGCATTGCTTTGGGAAGGTGATGGTTTTATCCTGCTCTATAAGCGGCTTGAAAATGGAAACTTTCAATGGCCACGCAAAGCCGAACAGGTGAGAACTTTGTCCCGGCAGGAATTTAAATGGCTGATGGAAGGGCTGGAAACAGACCAGAAAAAAGCAATAAAGCCTGCATCTCCCGGGGCTTTCTGCTAAGCATAAAAGTGACAAAAAACCACGTATTTACTGGATTTCCCCTGTATTTCATGGTATAATTATACTATCAGAATTGATGGGAGTAAGGCGATTCATGGACACAAAAGATGCTTATATCAAACAACTGGAAAACACCGTGGAGAATCTAACGAAACAGATTGATAATCTTACGGAGATGATTCTTATTCTTCGCAAGGAGAAGTTTGGCAGCTCCAGTGAGAAGACTCCAAAGAATGAATTTCATGGACAATTAAATCTCTTTAATGAAGCCGAACAGGAATCAAATCCGAATGTTTTAGAGCCAACCACCAAAGAAGTGAAAGGTTATATCCGGAAAAACCCCAGGTCGAAACGGGATGAGATTATCAAGGATCTTCCTGTCAGGGAAATCCTGTGTGAGATTCCAAAAGAAGACCAGTATTGCCTGCAATGCGGATTTGACTTAAAGCCAATGGGCAAGGAAGTTGTCCGTGAGGAGTTGGAGTACATTCCCGCAAAACTTCAGATTGTCCGTTATGTAAGAATGGCTTATGAGTGTCCGAAATGCAAACATACCGATACTCCCTATATTGAAAAAGCCCCAACTCCAACATCCCTGATGAATCATTCTCTTGCGTCTCCAAGTTCAGTGGCCAATGTCATGTATCAGAAATATGTGAACAGCATGCCGCTGTACCGGCAGGAAAAGGACTGGGGGCAGCTGGGGATATCCCTGAAACGTGCCACCATGGCAAACTGGGTTATTCGGTGTTCACAGGATTATTTATATCCCGTGATCTCACATTTGAGAAATGAACTTCTCAAAAGGGAAGTCATCCACTGTGATGAGAGCCCAATCCAGGTACTAAAGGAGATCGGAAAGAAGCCGCAGACAAAATCCCATATGTGGTTATACCGTTCCGGTAATGATGGCAGGAGCCCAATTATTCTGTATGATTACCAGCCTTCCAGAAATGGTGACCACGCAATGGAGTACCTCAAAGGGTTTACGGGATACGTCCATTGTGATGGATTCTCAGGATATAATAAACTGGAGGAGGTTACAAGATGTGGCTGCTGGGCTCATCTAAGGCGAAAATTTGTGGAAGCAATTCCCTCTAAGAAACCGGATGACACCCCGCTTACCAACGCAGAATCGGAAGGGATTACTGTAACCAACTGTTTAAGATAGAGGATGGTCTCTCCAAGATGGCTCCGAAACAAAGATATATAAAGCGTCTTGAATTGGAAAAACCGGTTCTTGATGCCTTTTGGTGCTGGCTAAA